>JAFBJQ010016172.1:0-15428 GCA_016785345.1 Trinectes maculatus
CTTCCCCATTCTTGCCCCTCTTATCTGTTCAAGTATGATCTGAAAACCTGCTATTTGACGGTCTAACGGGGCGAATTAGTTATTTTTGCGAGGGAGCTATCACTTTAGGCTGCCATTCAGGATGGTGACGTCACCGGAACCCGAGCCTTTGCTTTTTATCACCTGTATCCAGCCAAACTAAGTCAAGGTGCAGATCATTGTTACATACTCAGATACTTCACTCCATTCCAGAACAATGGTAAATTCAGCCTTGGCTAAAAGCCCCTCTCTAAAAATACCCTCCTGTGTGTCATGCAGAATAAATGAGTGCATACTCAGAGTTTTACTGTCAGGGAAAGACGCCAGAGGAGAATGTTTTGACACCGGCTCCCTGTTCTCAGCAGAGACATGAATAAGTAACAGGGCCTCGCTTTTAGCAGCCTTATGTCTGGTGTGTGTGGCACTGTCGCTCTCTCTCTCTCTTGCTGTCTCTGTCTTCCTCGCTCAGCCACTGGGCTTGACTGTGGCAGCTGGCTCTGCATTTTTTTGATGTTTTTTTCCTTCTTCTTTTTTTTTAAGCTTTGTGGAATTTGAGACAAGTTTGCATTTGATTGTGTGTTCTGTTGCGGTTGTGTTGATGTTATGCCCTGATATCTGATGTGGGTCAGAAACGGGAGAAATAAAGAAACAGCTTGTGTCTTCATTCAGTTGTATTAAAACAATGAAGAGCTGCGCGATCCCCCCTCCTGCTGGACCCCCAAGGTATTGCAAACATGACCGTTACATTGACCATGCCCAACATCCTTTGCTTGTGTGCTTTTGTGTGTTTGTGTGACTACATCTTAAAAGTGCGTGTCTCCTGCGTGTGTGTGTGTGTGTGTGTGTGTGTGTGTGTGACAGAGCAGCAGGATCCTTGCTGTCACTGAAGCTCAGTGACAGTTGTTGTGAGGCTGCATGGTTTGTCAGCAGCCAGGAGACTGTCTTTAACCATCAGTGACAAAGTCACTGGTTATATATGTTTCTGAGTAGCTCAGCTTTCCAGGGGGTGCCACCTAGGAAGAATATATCTTCTCTTTCATTGCAAATGAAAATGCAGCACTTTGAAATGGTAAAAATAAAAGCTGTGACTTTTGAAATATACTGATGCTGAGGAACGATTCAAAAGTGAAAAGAAAAAAACTGAAGTTAAATGTTATCAGAATCTTTCATGCACCAGGTGCAGCTGAACCTGTCAGGAAGGCTGTACAGAAGTGGTGGTAATTGTTGCAATTGGATGTGAAATTTGGATAAATAAAATTGGATTAATCAAACGTTGCCGCTACAATTATGCTGCATTGAAACCTTACAGAAGAGTATGATATACTATGTATGAGATACTTATATACTTATATACTGATATTTCTTCTAAGGAAACAGTAGCCGCCACTGTTAAATAATAATTCAGTACATATTGAAATATGGAAGAGTTTCAACTTAATGAATGACCTGCCAGGTGCTGTGCGGTTCATCTCCTGACACGACTGCAGAAATATGGACACGCACACGCACACACAGATGGCAGATACTCGCCAGAGATGTGTTTGTCCAAGACTTGATGGCCTGATAATGACCTGGCCTCATCATGTTGGACCTGGTGATGATGAAGCTGAGGGGATAATCCTTGGTGAGGTCAGAACCTGCACGTCTGTACTTGCGATTGATGACACGATCGGCTCACGCTGATCATCTCTGCCTACCCCCCTGCCAGGGGAATTGTAGAAAATTAGATTAGATGACATTTACCTTATGTTTTGATATTTGATATCTTTTATTAAAATAATAAGGTTTACACAATTGCCGACATATGTTTTTGGAACTACTGACTTCAAGTTGATGGGTTAAATATAAATGTTCTCATATCCTACTTAATAATTTGGATTGCATCTTATGGTGCTCAGGTGTGACAGGTACATCTGACGTTCTGTCCTAACTGATTCATTCACTTGATACATTTAAATTCAATTTTCCATATTTGTCTCTGTTACTGTTTGTACAGGCATCACCTCCCATCTATGCAAATTCTCCCATATTCATGTGACTCAGGTCCTACTGTGATTTATGGGAAACAATGATGCTATAATGACTCACCTCAAAGTGACACAAGTTGACTATATCCCTAGTGCATAATGTATGGGCCGAACGTGTCATGCATTAAGAATATACGTTACCCTACATTGATTCACATGTTTTGGACTAGGCCATGTTTTTTTGGGTTTTTTTTTTTTCAGATTTAGAGGGAAAGTGATGGTGACTCATTCTAAGGTCACCATCATGGCCCCGAACCAGCACTGGAACTGCTTGGGTGGAAAAGGGGCACCTGTGAGTGAGACTTAGAGGCATGTCTATGTACCGTAAGCATAAGAAATAGATGGCTTAACCCTCCATAGGTAATGGACTCAAGATGAACAGAAATTTGTCCATAAGTCAATATAACATATAAACAATGCTAAATGTTTGCATATAGGTCCAGCTCTCACCACAGTGCCTCATTTGTAGAAATGTAATGAAATGTAAGCAACTAAGAAAGTGGCTCATGGATCTTAATGGAGAAGTGAAGCAGTGCTTTTTTAGTAAAAGAACAATTCACTATATTACAAACAATATATCGTGTACAATATAATATATTGTGTTTTCTCCAGTAATTTAGAACGTTTAATTTAAGTTTGTCCAGTTAAACAGTTTAGTGTTTATAGAGCTCCTGCTTATTTGACTGTTGATGCACAGCTTTTGCCCCTGGGAGTTTGCTTGGACTGCGAATTCATTTAAAGGGTTGTTGCTATCACGTAAAAGAGTATTTTATGTCCGATGAGTGTGAGGGTGTTTGTAGGCAGGTTTTCTGGATTCTAGGATCAGTGTAGTTGGAACACTGAATTGGAATCACAAGTTATTCCTGATATATTTTGTTCCAGGGATTAGGGCTCTGTAGAAAGCAGTGGTTGTACAGATACATAAAGATTTGTGTTGACCAGTGTAGCAATAAATAATAGTATTCATGAAAGATGTGTCTGCAGTACTGCTGACGGATAAAGTAGTCAGGAACTGTCTGTATACAGCGCTACAGGATAGATTTTAAGATTTAAAAAAATTCATTTGATTGAAAATATGACTCCATTTATGATCGGACAATCATCAAGAAAGAGGTTGCGTCACTGCTAATTTACTGCCAGGTGACTGGGTATTATAAAAATTAAATTACGTTTCATGATGATTGTTGTGATATGATTGCAACAGTGAACAATAATGACACCAAATATTGTTTCACCAGTAAAAGTCTTCCAATGACAAGATATCATCAGGATTCATAGCCAGTAAATAATTTTTTATGGTCTTTTATCTTGCAGTTGTTGAACAAAGGAAATGCACTAAAGGACATCACCCTAAATGTCTAGTTTATTATTATGTTTAGGTCAAGCATGACTGTAGAGACCTTGTGCCACACCGACACAGCTGGTTGTCTGTTGCTTATTATTGATAGTGGACACATGCCAACATCACTGGTGGTTGGATTGTAAACTAAGATGAGTGGCTTGGCAGAGCTGCCACTATGCTGCCTCTGTCTATGAAGTTTTAATGTAACAATCCTAGAAAGATAATTGGTTCATTGTGCAAAACAGCTGAGGATGCTAGGTTTGCTGATGGACGGTTTGCTTGTTCATCTGCTACAGAAAGCAGAGGCAGACAGCGGGGTGACCCATTGATGACCCACCCACCCCTTACACCCTCACCAGGGCGAGTGACCTTCTGGCTCCTTTTGCCACTCCCATAATATTCCATTAGTGTTTTATATGCTCAATATTTTTTTTTTTTCAAAGCTGCCATTATTTGTGCACATTTAGAGATAGTGTAAGATTTTGTTGTCATCTTTGACTGCATTGCAGTAGGAAGCCTGAGTGTCTTTACCAGTCCAGCCAGGTAGTGCTGATGTTCTGCTGCCTGTCACTGCTTGACAGCAAAAACATTTTCCAGTTTGTCCTTTGAAGGTCACTATTTAATTGAGCTTTGCTCAGCTGAATTGAATTCCACTTTGGTTGGATTTTTTTTTCAACATGCAACTTTTTTCTTCTTGTGACACAACCCTTTGAAAGAAATAGTCCAAAACTCTTTATTAGCTGCCTGGTTTCATATGGTATGGTATGATTCAGCCTGTGTGCAGCTCATTTCATTGTGTTATTACAGTTCAGGCATTTATAGCAAATGTTTATACAGTATTGCTAACACGAGCAGAGGTCAGAAATTCATAGGCGAGGATAAAGCACGAATGCTTATACCATGTGTGATATCTGAAGAGAGTTCTGCTTATCCATGTCGCTGACACTGGACCTGAACAAAAGGTGATCACTGTAACACTGTGCAGTTCTGTGTGACTTTGAAGTCGGGTGGCACTGATGAAAAAGCTAATTTCGCTTCCGGGATAAATGAAGAGAAATGAACCATCCATTTCTTGCTGTCCTATCCACCATTAGCTTCTGTCAGTGGCTGACAGAGGAGAGTCATGAATAATGTCCCAATATGAGACTGTATAGGGAGACTTTTCACGTATTATGCATCAGCCCACTTCCAGTCAGAGGCATTCGGCAAAGACAAGGGACTGTCGGCTCTCATCCAGCAAAGCACTCCCTCTTTGATTTGGTTTGCTTCTGCACTGTCATCCTCCTTTAATTAACCCTTGATAACCTGCCGGCAAAGACGTGTCTGATTGCCTCTCTGTGGGCTGACAGGCCCATCCTGGTGAGGAGGAGCGAGCAGATGAAGAGAAGGGAGGGGGAGCTGGCGGCAGCAGTAAGGGGTGAAAATAGAGGAGTGAGGTAGTCCTTTATTTCTCTCTCGTTCCCATTTCCTCTTTAGACTTCTACTCATTTCACAGCTTCCGGCTTCACTGCCAGGTGGGGTTTTGCCTCCTGTAATAGTAGTCAACATAGGGAAACAAACAGACAAGGTAAAACTCTTCTGACAAGACTGCACGCAGCATCCAACCCAGGAGAGGTGAGTTGACAGCAAAGCTAGAAACTACACACAACTATTGTATGGAGCATCCTCTATCTGACTGATTTGCAATTGTTTGTGTTCGCGTTGAGTCACATTGTGAAATTTGTTGTCATGGCTGGTCTATTTGTCCTCTACATTAAAATCAGAAAGCCAGTAAGCCACTTTGGCAGATGCCAAAATGTCAGGACAAGAAGAATACAGTCATTTGCATGGATGTCTACTTCTGTAAGTGCATTAGAGGCATTAACTGGGATTTGGGTGTTCAACAAATGACAAATGAGGATAAATGTGCGTCATTTACATTACAGAGCTTTGTTCTTTCGTGTCGGGTCATATATGTTTGGGAAAGAGGAAATACAGGAAACGCATGGTTCAAGTCTTGTGTTGTGTGTAACCGTTAGTTGTCAGGCATATTTTTATATTGTCATATTGTTGTGGTTTTGTTGATTTCTCCCAAGAACTTGATCTTATTGTGTGGACATTTAGCATAGCACTTGGAGCAAGCATCCATTTCACACATAAATTACAGTCGGTAAATATTTACTTGAACAGCTGGATAAGTTTTATGGACCTAAGCAAATATTTTCAGTCGCTGTATCTTTTTTTTTTCTTTTTGGTTTATGCTGCTAATACGGTTTTCTCCATTTGGCTGTAAACCAGACCCAGTGTATTGAATATTGAATGAGATCATGTTTGCATGGTTGAACGGCAGCACATTTACAACATGGAGGCGTCTGTGTGCCGCTACACAGAAAGGATGGTACACGTCCATGTATTTCCTGTTTCCGTTTATTTGTGTTACTGTTTACTGGGGTGAAGTCAAATCCTCACCTGGTTGCTTTTGTCTCGTGAACAGCTCTCACAGTCACCACAGCAGCATCTGACACTAGCAACAACATAGGGCATTACATTCTCAGGCATGGCTGTTGTATTTTCCCAAAGGACAGAAACATGACAAGGGAATTGTAGTGTGTTGGATTTCAAGGGTAGACTTTGACTTGCTGACCATTTCACTGCTTCACTTATGAAGCACAGGAGAGATGCTAGTATCCCCTGCAGCGGCCTATTGCAGAGCGCTCCGCTCTCTACACTGTTGCTCATTGTTAATTTAAGAAGTTATGACACAGAAGTCCAACTCACCCGCCCTTGCTGTAGGGTTATTGAGTTTGCCTGTGCCTTTTTTGATAGTCACCCCCATCCCCCACCCCAACCCCTCTGTACCCATAAGAGATGTGGTGACGTGCATTTCAAGATGTGCAGATCTGAGGGGAGGTGCTTGGTCAGCCACATCTACCAATCTATTGATCTATCTATACACTGTGCATATATATTGTGTGTGTATATATATAATTTTATTTTATTTTATTTTATTTTATTTTATTTTATTTTATTTTATTTTATTTTATTTTATTTTATTTTATTTTATTTTATTATTATTATTGTTATTATTATTATATTTTTTTTTATTTTACACCTCACCTCTGTACCTTCTTGCCAGGTAGCACCTCAGTGGGAAGAGAACATCAGTGTCCACAGTGTCCATTGTTTGCAATTTCATTCCGCTGGTTTTCTTTTTATTGTGCTCCATTAGAACCCCTCAGCTTGATAATTAACATGAGTTTGCTTTAAAAACTGCACTTAAAGCACACCAAAGCCAATTGGTAATTATGACTCACAGAGACAGTCACTGTGACTCATTGTGTTAATTAAGCAAGAATTACCCAAGAAAAGATTTTTAATCATGTTACCCACAATTGAGAATCATTCACCATAATGAAGACTTTTAGTACTGTATTAGGGAGAACACCCAAGGAGCAGAGAGCGATATGTTGCAGCCAGGGGAAAGGACTCAGGATTATGTTCAGGCTTAGATAAGAATTGTAAATCAGTGAGCTTCCTCAGAGCCATCTGCTGCGCTCTGCGTCTTATGATGATAGACGTAACAAGCCAGTCCTTTCACTGCTCTTTCATCCTTTTTGTATAACCAAAGTAAATGTGTCCTGGATATTATCAGGACCAGTTTGTACCAGTGTGAGAAATGTGACCCTTCTCTCACTTTAATATAAAGCCTGCATTATATTTGAGGTGTGTTATTTGGCACTGGGAGCCAGATCGAATAGTTTTCGATCTATTTAAACTTCATCTTTAAAATGTGTTTCTCTCAAATTGATGCTTGTATGCTCACAAACCCAGACTTTTTAAATCAAATAATTATAATTTTACACGAGACCGTGTTTTCTGTCTATGTGCTGGCAGTAGTTTGGGGTGAGGGCCACGTTGGTGTGGACTGATTTGTTTTGTTTGGAGCATTTAATTTGGCTCAGTCTGCCACTCAGAGGAAACTGCAGTGTGTGTCAAGTAAAATGACACACACTCCCACACAGTGCCCATTATCCCAAAAACTAAAAGGCCACACCCAGCACTAATACCACGTCTAACCTTGACGCTCTGAACAAGTCAGAAGCAGTTGGCTGCTGTCAAATGAGGCTGAATGAAAACATGCATGTGTGTGTATGAAAACAAAGTCATGGCATCAGCAAAGACAGACTTAAGAATATGTCTCCTGAGGCTTTGTTTGCAAAAGCCTGGTGAGTGCGGAAACACAATCATTCAAACACTTTGATATTAGAATACAGACTGCCAATGAAGATGCCATTTATTTATTTGATCCTCAGAGCATCAAAAAAACCATCTCTAAATCATACGTATGTCTGATAATGGCTTTGAGTAGCAGACATTGTTTGCAATATTCTAGAACAAAAACACCCATGATCTGTTTTTTTCTTTACTTTCTACTTTTTACCCATGTGTGCAAAAATTACGGAAATGGGATATTTTATTTTCAAGTTCTATCACATAACTATTACACTATAAACTGGGCACGCAGTAAGTCATTTTATACAGTTAATCGTAGTCACTGACCTCGTCAGGTTTTCTCTTTGAAAATAAATCATGCTCTTTCTCAAACTGTCATGAAAGCAAATCAATTCTGCACTGCACCAGTGGACAACTGGGTTGCAAGGTGTCTCGTCTGCACCACATTCTTTATCAGCCTTTAACAGGTGTCAGATGAATAAAGTCCATTATCAAATTTGCATGTACGCTCTATATTCTACACAACATTTTTTTTTTTTGCATTAAAATCACCTTGATATTTTTGTCCTATAGCTGACTGCAGCTAATGACAGACATTAATGTTGTCGACAACCGCTCCTCTGTTTATTGAGCATTTATCGAATCGATAACACCACCGTCTTCCCCAGACAGATACTGCACCCGTCCCCACATCGACAACTCGCCTCCACCCCCTGTTTATGAGTTCTTTTTTATGAGCCTTCAAAAAATGACTCATTATTCTCTCATTTTCAGTCTGCCTTCCGTTTTCATCCAGGTCTCCCGTGAATCATAAATGCCATACCCAAAATAATGACGCTGAAAAACTGTAATTAGGCTCTGCGAGCTGTTTCAGTTTCTTATTTGAAATGGTTTGAAAATGTATATCAAATGCAGGGTGTGTTTGGAGTCAGTCAGTCAACATCATATGGAATCTTCTGGTGAAGTCAGTCATTGCTTGTTTGCATGGAACGCTTATTCGACGTTTGTCATGGTGTGGGTATTGACTATCATCGGTGAATACTTATGCCTGCGTCCATTCATTTTGCCCTTAAACTTTTACCTCAGTCAGAGTTGTTGTTAATTATTTGGACAATGACATTAAAGAAAAGCGACAGTGTTCCAATTAAAGGTGATTTATTATCTCTGGTAGCAGAAGATGTGTTTTAGAATGACAGAAACACCATTGAGGAGTTTTCAGTGCCGTAATTCTGTTGTAATTAAATGGTGTGTGTGCAACTGATCAGTGTCTGATCCATATGCTTGTCATTTAGGGAGCTCACAGCGTCTGTCAGCCTTCAACAACGGCGAAATAATGACGGTTCTAATGAAGATCCTTTTATTCCTCCAGACTCCCTGCCTTAATGAGAAGCTTAACGATTAATGAGCCAATAGCATTTCCCCCTTAGGAAAGAAATCAAACACCCACAAGTCAATGAGAAGCTCATCATTCACTTCAATCTGAAATTTCGTCATTGATATTTTAACAAAACTTTTAATTTGAGTAAACAGATGATGGCGGCAGATGGAATACGGCCACCATCGCTAATTCTATTGCCCTTACTTACTCTAATGCATCTGCTACATCTACTTGTAAAACTAAATCTTTTCTCATTAAAAATAAATAACATGCACTTTACCTAACTCTGTTTTTCCCTTTATCTACTCTTCTCCTGCTACAGTTGGGACGACAGCAGCTCGGTGAGCAGCGGCCTTAGTGACACGTTGGACAACATCAGTACGGATGATCTGAACACACCGGCCTACTCTGCTGTCAGCTCGTCACGCAAAAGCAAGGCAACGCAGGTGAGACCACAAGCATAAAGTGCACTTTTTTGATCTCCCGACTAAGTTTAATATCAGCGACACAGTGATTTCCACTAATTTCGATCATTGTTTTTCCTACTTTTATGAAAGTAAACTACCACTTCATCCTAAAAGGAAATTTGGAAGAAACTGACACTGCCAGGAACTGGCACTGTAAGATGGAAATCAATCTAATTTTCTGCAAAAGAAATTTAACTCAGTCTTACTACATTTTGTCTTTACAAGCATGAAACCAAGGCTGTGTGAGCTCTCAGAAATAACAGCTGAGGGAGTAATATACAAAATGAAGGCCACTGTTGGGCCCCCCTCTGGGATTTTGCTGTATACTGCCAAGTATTATTGGCCCCTTATGAAATACTCAACAGACTGGGCTCTTAAGAGACTCTGGTGTTGTTAGGGAGACTGGCCATCTGTCAAGGTATGGGCTAGTTGTCACTGCTGTGTATGTTTGTGTGTGGGTGTGTCGTGATTTCATCCCAGAACGACAGAACTGGACATGGTTGATTACAAAGATAGCTACAACGAAACACATGGATGCACATCCTGCTGCTTTGTTTGTGCACCAACTTGTGTTTCATCATGGTGACTTTATATGTTTAAAAAGATCTTATAAAGGCTGTGCCTTGAGCACATTTTAGACTGTCAAGTACTATGCATAAAACTCCCCCATCTTGTCCTTTTTTTGACACCCACCTGCCACTATCCTCCCCATCCCCAGTCTCAAAGAGGAAACAGGTCCAAGGATGCAGAACAGGAAGTGAGCAGCAGCTGGGTTGGAGCTGAGGACCTGAAGAAGGTAGAGGAGGAGCTGGACACAAGCATGGACCCCAGCAGTGGCTCCTCCCGCTGGAAGCCTTCCTCATCCTCCTCTTCCTCACAAGCCCAAGGTCAGTATGAGGATGCCAGTCAGAAGGCTGCCGCGCTGGCCCAGATGTCCCAGACTGGATCATGGAGGAGGGGCATGACAGCCCAGGTGGGCATCACCCCACCCAGGACCAAGGGTACTTCTGCTGGCCTCAAAACACCAGGTAGGGCAGTACCACTATGTTTCATTGCAAATAAACATAACCGATATACATTTGGTACAGTAGTAGATACCTACGTTCATATAGTCCAGTTTCAGAATGTTCTTTCCAGTGATTTCAAATTATGCTTTCCTGATAATCCCTGTCATTAACGCCTGTGTGTACAGACCTCTGGCCTTTCTTAGATTTTGAGCCCATGCAGCAAGTTTAGCAGCTTTGTTTTGATAAATGTTAGATTTCAATGCAGCTGAGCTGTGATAAACTAAACTCTCTGGCTTTTGGCCAGGTTTGACACTAATTTGGCTTTTCCTGCTGTGCAGCAGCGCCAGGCCCAAAACCTGCTGAGAGTGTTGTTTTTGTGTTAGTGCTAAGAAGTGTTTGTGCAAATTGACAGGCAAAACTGATGACGCTAAGGCCTCTGAGAAGGGCAAGGCACCTTCCAAGAGTTCAGCTGGCATCCAGCGCTCACCCTCAGATGCTGGGAAAAGCAGTGGAGACGAAGGCAAGAAACCTCCCTCTGGCATCGCCCGCCCACCCACCACAGGCTCGTTTGGATACAAAAAGATCCCAGGTCCCACTGGCACCCTAATCACCTCCAGTGGGGCAACACTCGCCAGCGGCTCAGCCACCCTGGGCAAGGCGCCCAAATCCTCAGCTGCCCTCGGTAAAGGCACAAGCATCAGCGGTGTGCGCAAAACCAGCTTGGATGGCTCACAGCCCCAGGATGACGGCATTCTGCTCAGCTGCGGAGGCTCCAAAGTGACCCATCAGTACCGCTCTCTACCCAGACCTGCAAAATCTTCCAGTGGGGTGGCAGCAGGGCGCAGTGGGCATCGCTCCAGCTCCAGCAGCATCGATTCAAATGTCAGTGGCAAGTCGGCTGGCGGCGCGGCAGCACAAACTGGTGCCAAACGCAGGGATGGAAAAGTTGGCTCGGACCGCTCCAGCCCCATCACAATAAACCAGACAGACAAGGAGAAAGTGGCAGTGTCAGACCAGGACCCAGCAGCGGGACTGTCCACATCGCCCAAGTCCAGTCCCACTTCCACATCAACAGGCCAGACAGGACTAAGGCAGCCGGGCTCCAAGTACCCTGATATTGCTTCTCCTACCTTCCGCAGGTCAGACACACAAAATATGTCCACTGCTTCCATTCTGTCGTTGTCCCTCACCATGAGTGCTTCTCTGTGAATCACCAGTTCACTACTTTACTTTTTGCCCCCACTAATCATTATCAATAATTGTAAGTATATAAGGAGCGTACCTGTCGGTGGTTTTTAAAAACGCAATTGTCATCTATATTAATTTTAAATATGTTTGCTGGCATAGAATGGACACAAGTACTTATAAATTATATTTCAGTGCCTTCACGAAAATTTATTTGAATTTACTGGCTGCCGGGCCAGGTAAACGTTAAACTTTGTTCTCTGTGTAACATATATAACATATATCTACACGGAAGATGACAGTCTGATGGCTTCTCATTTAGTTCATGCAACTCAGCAGGTTTTATTGATACAGAGAGGAGACAGGATTTTCTCAGCACGCCTGTCCCTGACACATTAGAAGCATGCATTCAACAGCAGTGTCCAAATACTCACCCCATTCGATTTGTCAAGCCAACACGTTTCATCTGCATGTATTCAACCGTTTTTTTCCCTTAAACAGTGAGCGCCACCTATATATTTTGTGTGATTGTGATGACAGAATGGGACAGACTCAAGCAGAGTAGCATGCTGTCTGAGCATATGCAGGAGGCAAACATTGGTTGAGTGGCCTAACAGATTAGGTTATTTAAAGTCACGGGGTTGAAACGGGCAGAGCTGTGAAAGCAGATGTGTCAATGGAAACTACAAAGAGTTGCTGAAATGTGGCAGTTTGCCACGAGAAATAAATGTGCTGGAAGCTCAACTCAGTATTTCATCTGCAGTTTAGTGTTGGTGTTGAAATTGAGATGTGAGGATGTTTGCACCTTGTGCATTTTGCTTCTTGACACATGTGCAGAAATACAATTTCATGTTTAATATACAGCCAATGAGGTAACCTAAATGTCATCCAATCTTTCAACTTCAACATATACCAAACTCCTTCATTCTCCAAAATGGTTCATGCAGATGCTCATCACTTGTCCTTTGAGCATTACTGAATGACTGCACCCACCTCTCTACCCCCAGATTGTTTGGCACCAAAGCCAGCAGCAAGGCCAGCTCCCCAGGCACGCCCGACTCTGGCAAGTGCCCCTCAATACTGGGCAGCCCCCACGGCACATTGGCAAGGCAGGCCAGTCTGGACTCCCCCTCCTCTGGCACGGGGAGCCTGGGCAGCGCCAGTGGCCTGAGTGGTGGCAGCAGCCCACTGTATGGTAAAACCCCAGAACTTTGCACTGACTCCCCAGCCTCCAGCCCGGCCTCTGGCCTCTCCCTGCCCTCCAACGCCCGGCCCTGGCCTGCCTGTAGCTCATCAGCTGGCAGCAAGGACACACTGAGTTGCCAAAGCATGACAAGTCTGCACACCAGCTCTGAGTCCATTGATCTGCCACTGGGCCACCATGGGCCAAAGATTACACGAACCGCCAGTGTCAAGTCCACCCTGTCTGAGGGGTGAGTAAAGGAAATACGATCGGGCTGAATCGTATTTATTGTTTCATTTGCGAACAGAGACAAAAAGCATTTCTCCCTTCCCTAAAAACACACTATGCAGAGTAAGCTTTATTAATAATAGTTCTAATGACAATGACAGAAAAAAATCCATGCAGCACACACTTTGGTTGGATTTAAGTTTGTTTTCTGGCAAAGTTTTGTTTAAAAAAAAGAACAATTTTTAAGAAAATATATGAACATTTTCTGTATAGTGCCAGAGCAGATACAAAGAGCAGTTTTCTGTATAACAGACCTAATTCTGGTCCCTCCCTTTATCATTATGTTACAAATACTCTTAATGTGAACAAATTAAGTCTTTTATGACTTGGAATGGAAGCATCCTGAAAGTCCATCACTGAAAGATGGTCTAATACAGTATATCATTACTCTTTACCCTGCAACTATGCCAGAAAAATTAATTCAAACCATTTTCTGACACTCATTCTCATGAGAAGTCTTTTTAGAGTGTTCCCATTGTTTTGTCCACACACTGTGCATGCAGTACATCACAGGTGTTTAAAAACGTCTCAAAAATGAAACAATTGATTTAGATATTGCTTGTGTTTATATTTGTTGTCTGTTGTACTGTGATGCATTAGTTAGCGTCTTTAATGTTTTCTCCATAGTGTACCATGTGTTTGCATATTCTCTCTCTCTCTCTCTCTCTCTCTCTCTGTGTGTGTGTTTGTGTGTGTGAGTGAGTGAGTGAGTGACGTGACTATGTCTAGCAAAACGTTTTCAGGTGTTCATCTAATTCACTCATCCTCTGTTTTAACAGCATGCCTCTTGACAGAAACACGCTCCCCAAAAAGGGACTGAGGTACAACACACCTGCATCCAGATCACTATCTCACCTGTTCGTCTTTTGCACTCTCTCAAAGATCATAAGCAGCATGTGTCATTGGCATGTATTTGCATGTGATTCCAAGCGCTGCAGTTTTCTCCAATGATTCCTAACTAAGGAGTCATCTGGAAAGATTTTATTGAATAGAAATAAATATATAAATGAAATGTATATAATGTAAGAAGCAAGCAAGCAGGAAAATAATGATTAGATAAAAATGGCAGATAATTAGTTGACGTAGAGTAGATTGAAAAGTCAGCAGAAATCAATGCCTTAAAGTTTAAAGGTAATGATTAGCTTAACAATTCATAATTAGCTGAACAAGCTTAGTTGCTAGGTAAATGGCTCAACGTAATAAGCACATTTTACAGAAAGTAAAATAATGAAAATGTAATCCAATATCAAAGAATTAAATAAAGAGTTAAAATAGCTTCACAAATTGATGAGTGCTTGAAATAAAGTGCTGAAGGCGAGTGAGCACATCTGTTAAGACTGTGGACGTAAAACTGATTGACCTGCAGGTTTGAACAGAGAAAGCTGTGATTATCTTATGCAACATGCACAATGCTGGACCATTAGCAGAATGCATTATACAGTGCAATGCTGTACTGAAGAAACGTAGAACATTCATAGCAGTTGTCATCATGACTGAGGTATTTTTTCCACACCCCACTCAGGTCACGTTGTGTCCTTTCTCATTCTTCTACTTATTGTCAACAAAATGAGTTGTAGCTGAGGCAAAATATTCTAATTCAGTGTGAATGCTGCCTTCGATGTAGGGAGGGTATGTTTGATGCAGTGGTGCATCTGATCTGATGCACCACTGAAAAAGCCGCAAAAGCAGCCACTGGTGTCTGTTCAACCATCTTTTTACATTTTTGAGTAAACACACTGATCTCTGGATATTTAAGTCTGATCCATTTTAACTTTAGTGAGGGATGAGTGCTACTGTGTCACAACATTCGTCGAACTGTTAGGCGCCCAATCCCCTGGGGAGCGAATGCAAAATGTCGGCATGGGCAGCT
The DNA here is from genome assembly GCA_016785345.1 of Trinectes maculatus. Classification (NCBI taxonomy): domain Eukaryota; kingdom Metazoa; phylum Chordata; class Actinopteri; order Pleuronectiformes; family Achiridae; genus Trinectes; species Trinectes maculatus. The sequence continues at coordinate 14,978 of JAFBJQ010016172.1, forward strand.
GGGTCAGATGTGACAAGAGTAGTAATGGGGTCGTTGAAGAGAAGAGGCGGCAGAAATGGGATGAGTGCAAACTCAATTATTATTCTCAGAGGATTAAATATGGCTGATTGACATATGTGCGATAAGGGCCTTCTTTTTGCAAAGCCACTTTGGAGCTGGAGGAGAGAAGAAATTACCAGTGTGTGTCAGGTACGAGACAGGAGAACCAGATGCGTTTCACGAACACCAGAAGGTGGATTTTATTGAAAAAAGGGAAAAGGGGATGTGGAGAGTGAGAGTCTGAGAGGGGCGAGTAGCAGCAGACACCGGCACAGGCTGGGGCGAGGGTTAGCAGGCACAGGCAGAGTGGTCGGAGTGGAGAGAGGCAGCAGCAGACACTGGCACAGGCTGGGGCGAGGGTAAGCAGGCACAGGCAGAGTGGTCGGAGTGGAGAGAGGTAGCAGCAGACACT
>JAFBJQ010016417.1:0-11243 GCA_016785345.1 Trinectes maculatus
ATATTATAGAACAAATTAATAAAAAACATCTAAGTGCAGTTCTGGTCAGTCTAGACGCAGAAAAGGCCTTTGATAGGGTTTGTTGGCTCTTTTTGTATTGAGTGCTAGAGAGGCTGGGCTTTGATGGTCAATTTGTCAGGTGCATACAGGCTCTTTATAAGGGAACCTACAGCTAGAATAAAAATCAATGGCCATCTATCAGGCAGCTTTAAACTACATAGAGGCACTCGCCAGGGTTGCTGTCTTAGCCCCGCACTTTTCGCAATATTCATAGAGCCACTAGCACAGAGGGTCAGACAAAACAAAAAATTGAGAGGAATTAACATGGCAAATGAAGACCATGTAATAGGACTATTTGCGGATGACATTATCATCTATCTCCAGGACCCTGACTCAACACTGCCTAGTCTCATGGAGACTTTAGAAGAGTTTGGCCAAAAGTCAGGTTATAAATTGAACATAACTAAAACACAATTACTCACTTTCAATCACACTCCAAGTAAAGAAATTAGGCTGAAATATAAAGTGAAGTGGGATGCAAAATCCATAAAATACCTGGGAGTGTTGATTAGTCAGAAGCTGGATAAAATATATGAAATAAACTACAAAACAATAATTGATAAGATACAGGAGGATATTAAAAAATGGTCCACACTGGGGTTAGACTTTTCTTCTAGGATTGAGGCAGTGAAAATGAACGTGCTGCCAAGGTTGCTGTACCTCTTTTTGTCTTTACCTGTCAGAATCCCAGATTCACAGTTTTCAATGTGGGACAAACAATTATCAAGGTTTATATGGGCTGGAGCAAGACCAAGGGTGAGATTTAAAACACTTCAAATTGACAGAGAGCAAGGAGGTCTAGCAGTACCAAATTTAAGGGAATACTACTATGCTGCCCAGATGAGATACTTTGTCTATTGGTGCTCTCCGGAGTACCAAGCTAAATGGAAGTACATCGAATTGAATTCGGTTAATCCTCAACCTCAAACCAGGTTAGGTGGGAAAGATCACACGGACTATAAAGGGGGAAGTAAGAAGGCCATAACCAGAAACTGGCTGAGGATTGACCCTCCAAGCCCAGGACAGTGGCTGGGTATTGTTGAGGAGATTTACCCGATGGAACGGCTGACTTATTACCTCAGAATGAAAGCAGGGACCCTGGACCAACAGTGGCATAAATGGACTGTGTATATGAAAAAAGAAGGGTCTAATACTCAACAGACCTAATAGACAGAGGAATAAGTTGAAACAAGAGCGGTGTACCCCACCTCCATTTATTATTTTATTTTTTCTTTATTTTTATTCCCCTATTTTATTTACTTACCCTCCTTATTGCCACTGCATTGTTGCGCAGTAGAAATTGTTACATTATGTTATGTAAGAAAAAAGCAAAATAAATAAAAAGTTTCAAAAAAAAAAAAAGAAACTGGTCACTGGAGCCTAGATCTCTGGACATAAATAATTAAAAATAAATAATCTATGTACATTGTCACTGGATGCTAGATCTCTGTATGTAAATAAATATATCAGTACAAACTCAAGTAGGGCTGTTTGCAAGCACAATTTTCACGTCGCGGAGATGTGCGATTTCATTTAAGACAAATTAAAAACACGTCATGCTACAGCTTTTGTTCTGCTTGGAATAAAACTGAATTTAACACTGCTCTAATAAATATAATATACCAGAGCCGTATGTGTATATCTACCCGATATTATTTATTTTACTCTAATCATTATTTGTTTCACTCCGTTAGATGGAGTTTGTTGCGTGACATGCAGTTTCCGCATATACAGCCCTGCCCCCTTCCTCCGCTCTCTTGTTAATCTTTCACCACACACACTGGCTACATCCACACTGGTCCACATTGCATCACTGTATCACATAAAACAATTTTCGTCCATACACTTGTACGTCCGCAAGCAAAACCTTCCTCCTCCACAGAGGAACGGGAAAAAGCCTGAGACCCACTTATTTAGACATGACTGTTCATGCATATGGGCCATGCACGAGCCGATATAAACAAGGAAGTGGATTTCCATGCCACATGACCAATATTACGTGATACGAGCCCAACGAATCAGAGAGGCAAATGTCACACTGACGCGGTCCAATGAGGACGACAACTTGAGCTTCTACATCAGCGTGTGGTGTGTCATGTGACGCTGACATAAGGCGCGGCCGCTCCGGCATAACGTAAAGAATCGATACAAAATTGGCTAAGCATAAATGCTAATGATGTTGATGGATCTAACCATTCCTTATCGATATCGAGCAGGAACTGGTAATCAATACCCATCCCTATTTGGGTCTCAGTTCGGTTCTTGGGTTCTGTTCTGGGTCCAGCCCTCTTCTCCATGTACACCAGATCACTAGCCTCCATCATCACCTCCTACGGCTTCTCCTACCATAGCTATGGCAATGACACTCAGCTGATATGGTCCTTTCCACAATCAGAAACCCAGGTGGCTGCAAGAATCTCTGTATGTCCACCCCCTGAAGCTCAACCTGGACAAGACCAAGATGCTTTTTCTACCGGGGAAGATGTTTCCCTTCAATGGCCTCTAAATCACAATTGAAAACTCTGTGGTAACTCCTGTTCATACAGCCAGGAACCTGAGCACGACCGTAGACAACCAGCTGGCAACATCGCAGCGATGACCCGCTCCTGCAGATTCATCCTCCACAACATCAGGAGGATACGTCCTTTCCTAAACAGGAAGGCGACCCAGGTACTGGTTCAGGCTCTTGTAATCATAAGTAAAAAACTACGAGCACTTGACATCATGCACTTGATGAATAACAATAAATATTTATTTACTTGTTTACTTTTTGCATTTTTGGGTATATCTCAATGTTGAATGCATTTCATGTAAGTCGCTTGGGGTAAAAGCTAAATGACTGTAATATAATGTAATGGGTTGGAACCATGCCACCAAAAAAACTACAAAATTTGACTGCTTTACGGCATACTCTCTGGGTGGACTCCCAAGATTGGTGACGTGACCTGATGGCTCCAGTGTGTGTGGCCAGCCATCCGGTGCTGTCAGCCGTGCTGTCTCTGTGTATGTCCTGGTTCTGATACTTGTTACCAACAAGTGTCCAACTGACTACGGACCTATTATTGACAGTCACTCCTCAGCATCCACGTGTCTTATGAAAACCTGGCGTATTGTGGTCATGATGGAAAGTACTCACCCTCCACTTTTAGCAGATATACCCGCTTGTATACACTGCGCACCTGTCCCGCGGCCAAACGAGAGGTGCAGACTAATTGCAGTGGTCTGCTGGTGAAGATGAAGCTCCATCTGTTGCTGGGATCAAGACATTGGTTTCTGACATCGGATGTTAGAGCCGTTTTGTGTCTTGGCGCTCCCAGGAACCGGAATGCATGTGGTTGAGGCCGCCCTTCGTTTCTCCAGATGAGTTCCACATCCAACGCTTTCGCTCACCTCGACTTTGCATAGGAGCAGTGAACCTGGGTAGTGATCCATCAGGACTGCAGTTGTGAATGCACGATCGCTTGAGAATAAGACATTTATTCTGAATGACTTCTTCAAAACTCACAAGTTGGATCTGTTGTGCCTTACGGAAACCTGGCTAAGAGTTGGTGAGTTGAGCCCTTTTGCAGAACCGCATGATTGTATACACTTAAACTACCTGAGGACAACTGGAAGCAGTGGTGGTGTACTATCTGTTTTGAAAAACTGTTTTAAGCGCAACCAGCTGTCAGAGGCCTAATACTCCTGGGAGGTGGTGGTGAAGCGGTCAGAGAATCAGGCTTTGGACCAAGGGGCTATGGACCCGGAGGTTGCTGGTTCAAATCCCAGCTCGGCCAGAAAACTTGATGCGCCACCATCCCTCACCTGGGCTGCAATCAAGAGGCGCCGCCATCTGGCTGCCGCTGTCCACCACCTTGAGCAAGGCTCTTAACCCCCAGTAGAGTGCAGCCTGCTTCTTTGAACTCAGTTTCTTTGAATTGCATCCCCCGCAACTGGTCTTACGTGCCATGATAAGTTTCTGTTGCTGTTGGACTAGTAAGTATAAATTGATGTTGTAACGGACTGTGATATGACAATGTTACTGTTGAGATTGTGTTATGTGTAGATAAATTAGATTGAGTTAGAGTACTGCAGTTCTTAGTTATGGGATGTCAGTGAAGTTAGCATTATTGGGTAAATGTGTTGTCAGAGGCTGTGAAGCCTGTCAGTCACAGTAGCCTCCTCTGATCTATGGGGGGTGTGAGGTAGGCATCAGAGATTGGTAGCAAGACTTAAGAGGGTGGATTGTTGTTGTTCTGGGCTCTGAGCAGCTTGAGGAGTGAAGGCAAAGAATGCTCAGAATAACGCTGTGGTTATTGTTTTGGCGAGAGTAGCCTGTGTTCAGGTGATGAAATAAAACACCAGCTAAAGACCAGTCTGACTCATGCCATCCATAATAAGGGTCACTACAATATTTATAAATATTGATATTTATTTGAATTGATTTCAAAACAATGTTAGGATAAAATGCTGTAAGGCTAGCCTACTTTAACCCAGGTGTCAGTCCTGCCTTAGGATGGAATGTTTATCAACAAATGCACGTGATACAGATTTTACAACAGTTGATAGAGACAATACCGTTTCTCGACTGTAGAGGGACCCTGCGAGCAAATCTTACTTAACTACTGATAAGCAAACACATGTAACAACAGTGGCTATATAAACGTGCATGTGTGTGTGTGAATGTCGGTGTGGGTGTGTGTGTGAGAGAGCGATCAAGATGGCTTTGAAGCCACATGTGTGAAGTCACCAAGAGCCAAAATGGAGGTGGAGTGACTTTGTAATGTCCTTAAGTTAAGACTGCGGCTGACTGGAAGATGGCAGTGTCATGAACAAAAGTTCGAGCCTTTTGAGTGTCATGTGTCATTGAGGGGTCCTCCCTCCTTACAACATACAGGTCACTTCCTGTGTCAGCTCTGTTATCAGTGATGTGGGGGAATGCAAATGAAGTGTGTGACGGAGAGAGAGGACAGATAGGAATTAAAAGTTAAAGAAAATGTCCAGGAAGATCCTCACTACAGTTAATAATCACAGGATCACCACACAATAACAGAGTTCGCAAACCAGAGTTTGTCTGACCTGGTGTTTGTCCTTTAACTGATGACCTGAGCTTAGAGTTTGTTTCCTAACCAATGGCCCAGTGGGCCGGTCTGGTCAAAAATGCCAAGGCCTATTTTTTGTCCCAGTCCGCCCCTGCGTGTCAGTGTGATGTTTGCCTCCCTGATTCGCTGGGCTCGTATTGCGTGTTATCATTCATGTCCACTTCCTTGTTTACACCGGTCCCGTATGCATGAACGGTCACGTGTGACCAGCGTCACTGGCAGTTTCCTGTTTCTGTGTGGAGGAGGAAGGTTTTGCTTGCTGAAGCGTATGGATAATGGTTCGTTTTAATTCTGATACCGTGATGCGAACCAGTGTGTACGTAGCCTACGTGTTGCCTGCTGGCTGTGTGCGCTGCTGCATACTATTTTGTGGCACCGAAATGAGGCACCAAATTCACGCTGTATTTCACGCGGTCCAGTTACTACCGTCAGATGTTCGCCCTGGTTCCATACTTACTGAGTTTTAGTACCCAACCCTCTGCTGTCGGTCTAGCTCGCTCTCCTGGCAGCAGCGATGTGATGGTTTTCTTGAGCTTTTGGGAATGATCACAGATGAGGAACTGGTACCTGGTTCTGTCCTTAACAAGTTGGCTCACTCGTCCTTGTTGTGTCTTTGATCTGCAATCAGCACAGCGATCGGTGTCAGGCAAAGGGAAACAAAAGTCTCTGCACTCGTCCGGCAAATTGAAGACTGTGGCCTGATTTTAGGGAGATGATGAAAGGTTGAAGTTTTGCATTTTTGCTCCCTTTTGGGGGTGAAGTCTGAGAAAGCCTGGCTGCACCAGGAAATTGTGGAGGGTTCTGGTTTGGTTTTATTACTCCTTTTAGCCAACTCTGTCTCTGGCTGTGAAGAAGTAATGCAGGCCTCTCCTCCTCTAACACATGGTTTGAGATCCCAACATTACCTCCCCTTATTGGTGACTCTGTGAGCACTGTTTTAAGGGGTAACTGTAAGTGATATTTGTGCTGCAGCTAGTTAAAAGTTCATTAGAGGTTTGGATCCTGGTTTGATGGCTATTACACAACAAAATGTTTTATACTTTCTGTGTTGCCACTAGTAAATCAACTGGAAGAAAAAAGTTGGGATTATAATCGATCACAAAACATGTGACCCTTTCGACAAAAGTACTCACCAGATTGGGATTTTGGGTCATTGTATTTTTTGATGAAGCCAATGGATTAACAATTAATACCATGGGATTAACTAATAGTTGAAAGAACAGTTACATGATTACATTTTTTTTTAGCAAGCACAGTGCTGTTATATAACGGTCTATAGCTATAATAATAATGTATAGCTGACTCACTGGGGTACCTGCCTTAGACTTTGAGTTGCTACTTGTGTCACAGACTGAAATTGTAAACCTTTGTATATGGCAGTCTGTATCAGGGAAAACTTAGCACTGCGTTGTAGATTGGACTGCTACAATGACTTGCATCACAGACCAAAATTAATCCAAAAAGTAGACTCACACAATGATTTTTATGCCCGGGTCGTATTGCTTGGGGTCACCCGATGCCATAGGGAGAAAAGATGCTGCAGCCTCGACATATCCCTGAGATCAGCTGGCTGCAGGGCTCCAATGTAGAAAATCACACTGCACTGTAAGGTTGTGTGTGAGGTTGAGAGGGTGATAAAGATGGCACATCTCCTCCCTTCAGGTTCAGTTGTGTGAAATGTGCAGAGCACTTTGACAACTTTGCTGACAGTCCACCTTCATCAGTGCAGTCTCAGCCAGGATGCACCTGCACACCCTAGACTGGTACACTTTTTTCTCTACTTGGCCCACAATGCCTTTTACACGCAATCCGTGTGCTTTAAATACCATGCCAGCTGCCGTCGTCAAGCTCAGCTCAGCAGCACATAGAAGGAAAGGACAGAACATGTAGTTGCTATGTTTGTGACGAGTTAATGCCTCACACAAAATGCTCATACACAGCGTGAAGGCTCCATTGGTGTAGGAAGCGTATCATATGGTATTGGTTGAGTTTTGAGTTTTGTTCATCAAGAGGAGAGCTGCAGAGTGCTGGCTTTGTGAAGCACATGACCCATGGGAGAGCTGAACTAGAAATCAGCTGTGTAGGGTGTTAGGTCGTTGTCTGCACTGAAGGGAGCAGACAGCCCCTGTGTCTAAGGATTAATGTCGCTGATGCTACAAGGCATCTGGTCTTCACACAGCAGTGTTTCACAGGATATCAGCGCAGTAACATGACTGGGGAGCAAGAAGAGTTTACTTCACTGTGAGTTACTCTTGGCAACTTTAGGCCACTGTATTTGTCAAACTTTTCATTACAGTGGTTATTATTTTTAGTTTTAATATGTTAAGCTCTTCACTGTATATACTGTAAAACTATAACGAAACACTTGCTATTAAAGAGCTACTGGGATTAGCCTAAATTTGGTTATATTTCTTTGTGGCGATAAAGGTGATTTTATTCACTTGAATAGCACAATAAGATATTGTATCATAAGAATAAGAATAAGAGTCTTTAATGTCATTGCACAGTTGTACATTGTACACTAACACAACGAAATTAAGGCATAGTCCACCCTCTCAGTGCAAACATATTGACAAAATAAATAAGAGCAAGGTATGTACTTATCAAAAATACAAACACAGTGTGAAAAGTGAAAATATACTGTATACATGTAATGTACTGATACTGTATGTAATGACCCAGAGTGTTTTGGCTTGGGTGTGTGCTGTCTCTCAGAATGCTGCGTGCCCTGCTGAGATAGCGGGTTAAAAGGTCCTCTAGGGAAGGGAGAGGATGGCCAATGATTTTTTTGAGTTGTGCTAATAACCCTTTGCAGCAGCTTGATGTGTGCCATGGTGCAGCTGGAATGCCACACAAAGATGCAGTACATCAGCACCCTCTCAATGGAGCAGATAGAAGACAGTCAGCAGTTCCCTCTTCAGGTTTATTCTCCTGAGGATCCTCAGAAAGTGGAGACGCTGTTGGACTTTCTTCACGACTGCTGAGGTGTTAGAGCTCCATTGACGGTCTGTGTCCATGAGCACACCCAGGAACTTGAAGCTGGGCACACTCCTCGTTAATAGATGGGCTATAGATCAGTTTTTTATAATGATATATAAGTTATGGGAGATACATCAATACTTTCTGAGATGTGGACCAGTAGGTTCGCGGGAGGAGCACAGAAAATCAACAACAGATTTTGGATGTTGTTGGAAGTTTTATTTTAACTGCCAGCAATTGTTTTTATGAAAAAAAAAACATAAAATGAAATAAAAATAAATAAAAACAACAAACGTAAATGACATAAATGTTCTTCAGCAATTGCTTACTTTTTTTCAGTTTACCTTAAGTTCCACTTTGGATCACTTAAATCAGTGATATCAATTAAATTCAACAATTTAATTTCACCCTTAGGTTTTCACAAAGAAACAATTGGACTAGGGATGGGTATTGATAACTGGTTCCTGTTCAGTATCGATTAGAAATGGTTGAGTCCATCAACAGCATTAGCATTTATGCTTAACAATTCCCTTATCAATTCTTTACATTAGCCGGAGCGGCCGGACCTTATGTCGACATGTGACACACCACACACTGACATAGAAGCTCAAGTTGCCATCCTGATTGGACGACATCAGTGTGACTTTTGCCTCCCTGATTCGCTGGGGATTCACGTAATATTGGTCAAGTGGCAATCCACTTGCTCTCCGAGTGAGTGGATTCTCTTTAACAACTACTTGGAACTGGAATTCGTCTGAAGTCACACACCACTGAACACCAAGCACTCTTTCCATATGATGTTCGCCCAGTGCCGTATCCAGATTCTTGGCAGTCTGAATACCCTCAGGGGACGTGCTCACTGTTAGCGGTTAACTTATGCAGCCGGAGTTTGCCTGTGCTGCAGAGTTCTCTTGCCTCCTTCACCAGTTGGATGCCTTGCCTTTCAAATGTTACAATTGCCAGCCCATCATCAAGGTAAAAATTCCTTCTGATGAATTGGATGGTGTCTTCACTGACTCTTCAAGTGAACCTTCATTCAGTAAGTGGATGGTTGAGCTTTGAGATTCTGCCCTCCCACCAAAGGAAACGTAAGTAGTCTTGGTCTTCTTCCATCACATGAAATTGGTGAAACATACACTGGAAATCACACATTATTGCCACGAGACCTCTATGAAATTGACAAAGGACTCTGAGCAAGTTGTTTGTCAGCTCTGGGCCGGTTCGTAGATGGTTGTTCAAGGAGGTCTCCGGAAACCTTGCAGAGCAGTCAAAGACAACGTGGATCTTCCCTGGCTTCTGCGGATGATACATCGTGGTAGGGAATGTACCATGCTGGAGTCCTGTTGATGTCCTCAGGAACCCTTTCTGCATCCCCGCGAGCTATGATGTCATCCATGACGGTTTTGTAGTCCAAATAGTACTGTTCATTTCTTGTCAGTTTCCTCTCTAGGCATCTGAGACGATGTATGGCACATACCTTGTTGTTTGGTAAAAGATAAAAGAAATGGACAAATGTTTCTCTGTTCTTAATACTCTGTTAACATGGAAAGTCTGTAGAAAAAATATATGGTATCAACTCCACTATTTATCAAAATCTAGACCTTAACATTCAAACAAAGATCAACATAAGGGAATGGACAAACTCTGGTTTAATACAATTTAAATATTTATTTAACTTGAATAGGCAAATAAAATTATTCATTGAATTAAGATAGAAATATAACATTCCCAACAAAGACTTAAAAATATTTACACGTTCAGAGTCTTATTCATTCACTTATTAAAGTAAACAAACTGCAGTTTGGACTATCCAAGATAGAAGATAAATTAATGTCTTTAGAGACAATAATATAATTGAATTTTATAATATTCTCTCAAGAGGAGGTCAGTCATCTTTCAAGATATTAATGAAGACATGGGAAGGACCTAGAGATGGTCTTTAAATAAAATACATGGTTAAATCTCTGTGAAAGAACACATTTCCCATTTACTAGCAATACAATTAAGGAATCTAATTTTAAAATCATCCATAAACTATATCTAACACTGACAAAAATACACAAAATCTCAGATGATGTCTCGGCATATGTTTTGGGAATGTGAGCTACTAAGTATCTGGAAATAAAATTGCCCAGAAGTCCCAGTTTGCATTTGCTAAAGGATACATTGAATCTTCAGATAGATTGGAAAAAAATGCATGATATTAATTATGATTACATACTTTGCTAAGAAATGCATACTTTCATTTTGGAAATGATGATGATTCCCCCCAACCCTTTAGGTTTTTACAGATCAGATTACAGTATTTTTACCATTAAAAAGATTAACTTTGGAAAAATATAATTGTGGTCATATTTTTCAAGAATTTTGGTTTCCATCACTTTTAGGTTTAGAGGATTTTTTTTAAAGGGGATTAATGATTAGCTTAGTTTAACCCTGAATCTGTGCTTTACAAAGCGGGGTAGACCTTAACCTTAAATGTATCTATGTCTTTAAAATCTATATGTATGTATGAATATGAAAATATGTACGTAAATGTGTAGCCTGTATGTATAGGTATAGATACATGTAGGGCTTAAGGGCTTGCACGTGTGTACGTATGGGCATGTATGTACATATATGTGCAAATATTTCACTGATTATTTATTATTTTTCACTTATTTTTATTTTTTCCTGTTCCTGATTGTATTCTGTGTTTTATTTGTTTTTTTCTTTGGGAAATACGGGGAAGGTAGGGTTGTGGGTACAAACAAAGTCACTATGTCACAGATATTGTATCAGGAGGGATAGTTTCGCTGTCTTTTTGCACTGATTCATTTGAAAATTTAAAAAAACATAATAATTTAAAAAACAAGAAATGCAGTGTAATGAGTCGTTGTATCACAGATAACTCATGTAGCTGGAATAAATACCTTTATAGCACAATTCAACAAGTCTCCTTCCACTCTGTTATGTCCTAGCCAAGATTTTATATGGCGCCCCCCTCCATCGGCGATTTACATACGCTAAATCTAATAGCATTGTTTTACCATCGTCTTTAATTTATAAGATAACTAGAGGAGTGTTATAGCTTTTATATTAAAATGATGATTCCTAGAAAATGTTGTCTACGATGTATTTATA
>JAFBJQ010016520.1:0-27500 GCA_016785345.1 Trinectes maculatus
TCTGAAAGCACCTTTAAAGGTGCAGCTTTACACGTCCGTCCAGGAGGTCATCCACCCCCCCCCCCCCCCGCCCCCCCCCCCCCGCCCTCCTACGCCCCCCCCCCTCCATTGTTATGAAAGTGTGAAAGTCCTCACACTGATTCTCTTTTCACACTAATGCGTCCAGCACAAAGGCGAGTCAAGCTGCAGGGGAACGAGTCATGTCGGAGTTTAGGTTTACAGTCAGCGGCGTCTCCACCTGGTCATCAGCCATTCATCGACCTTTCACCTCCGAGACCTCCGAGACCTCCGAGACCTCCGAGACCTCCGAGACCTCCGAGACCTCTGACGCTTCAAAAATGAATAAATATGAATATACATATAAATACATATGGAAAACACACGTGGTACAAACATTATGGGGTGAATTACACAATCTCAGAGATTCAACCACAGCTTTCCCTCCCTGCTGCCTACAGCTGAGGGTGAGACAGGTATATGCTGGGTCTATCAGGGACAGGGGACAGGGGACGGGGGACGGGAGGTGAGGGAGAGGAGGAGCAGGAGGAGGAGACCTGCTGGAGGAGACCTGCTGGAGGAGACCTGCTGGAGGAGACCTGCTGGAGGAGACCCTCACTGTCTCAGCTTGTTCTCTCAAACAGAATTCCAGCAGTAAATATGGAGCCTCTGGCTACAGGCTCGTAAAGCTGACGCCTTTGAAAACTCTGTGTGTGTGTGTGTGTGTGTGTGTGACCTACACAACATGTCTAACCACAGTGTCTCCTCCAGAGGAGGAGCCCGCTCACTGCTCCTGCGTCAGAGTTGGACAGTGGCTCTGTCCACACTGACACTTTTTAGTTTGAATGCATCGCCGTTGCTATGGTGACACCTGGCGTCCACACCGGTCCAGACGTTGCAGAGAGACTTTTGTCAAAGCTGCTGGTTCCATTTTATTTTGGAAAAATCCTGAGATGTGTTTTATTTTGAAAACTAGTTAGTCGTGGTTGTAACAGGATCCAGGCTTCAGATCATCTCTGTTCATTCACTCACTCATTTTCTACAACCTGACAGAGCACGAGCCAATCACCTGCAGACTCCAGTTCACCAACAGGCTTCTAACGAACCGTGTTTTACATGTGATTATATAATAGAAATGATATAGATCTGATATATTGAATAAACAATATCGATTATGTCTATAATACACAGGATGATCTGCATCTGTATGAGGAGATGCTGAGATGTGCTGAGGTCTCACAGCATGCAGACATCTCCATTATTGATCATCATCATCATAACACACACATGCACACACACACACACACATGCTCACTTGTCTGTATGTGTGTGTGTGTGTGTGTGTTATATACGTGGAGGCCATATTTACCTGCTGAACCTCCTGTGAGGAAGTCACGGTTACATGAGTCTGCTGCACTTCCTCTGTGTCAGATGTCAGAGGGTTACACTGTGAGGACACACACACACACACACGCACACACACACACACACACACACACACACAGGTGCACTATGTGATTTTTGACCACCAGGGGACAAAGAAACTTTCGAGTCTGTGAGAGAAGAAATTCATGTCCCGAGTCTGAATGTTTGTCCTCCTGTTGCACTTCTATGAGCCAAAAGTATGTGGACACCCTCTGCCTCCGCTGCTGGTTTTCCAGGTTTGAACCTTTTACTTCATCATACAATGATAATTCAGACAACATTGTTCCTCCGGCTTTGTGTCAGCAGTCTGTGTTTGTTTCTTTCCTGTTTCGACATGACCGTCCCTGTGTGCTCAAAGCTCCATGAAGAAACCGTGAGTTGCTGAAGAATCAGACACTGACCACAGTGTCCAAGACTCAGGTTCCAGCTGGGGGCGCATTGGAAATCTTTGGAAAAAGCGGCGTTCCCTAAAAGTGAGTTGTGACGCTGCCACATCACATGGCACACGCCTGGACGGCGTCAGACGTAAAGTTCTAAACGGACAGAGACGTTGTCGTTGTGTAGCAGGATGTTTAGAGCTGCATGAAAAACATTTCACAAGAACGAATGAAGAACTAAAAATGAAATTGTTGTTCTGTGTAAAATGTCTGTTTCCATTCATACGAGCAGAACGCTGAAGGAGATGTTTCATGACCCCTGCAGGATCATCAGAGTTTATGCAGCAAAACCTTCAGTAGTCCAGTAAAATACCTTCAAACAGCGTCAAAGCTAACACAAAGGTCAAAGGTGCTTTAATGGAGTACTGATGAAGTATTGATTGATGTGATGTTCCACCATCCACTGATACATTGATCTATTCAGCTCTCTCATTGTGAACACTGCAGGTGTGCAGATGTCTAATGGAGGGATGGTCCACCTTCTCCAGAAGCATCTTCTCCTGTTTGGTGTTTTGCTGAGATTGGTGTCACGTCAACGCAAAATCACCCAGCAGATCCCTCTGAGGACCCAGCAGATCCCTCTGAGGGCCCAGCAGATCCCTCTGAGGACCCAGCAGATCCCTCTGAGGGCCCAGCAGATCCCTCTGAGGGCCCAGCAGATCCCTCTGAGGACCCAGCAGATCCCTCTCCTGACACCCTGCAGTGTGCTGACTGTACACGCCCTGATTCTGCTGCTCAGTACAGTACACTGTACACAGTACACTACACACAGTACACTGTACACTGTACACAGTACACTACACACAGTACACTGTACACAGTACACTACACAACAAGATGTGGTCTCTGCTTTTAATCCATCACACACATTTGTGAGCAGTGGGCTGCCACACACAGTACACACAGTATATGTGGTACACACAGTACACACAGTATATGTGGTACACACAGTACACACAGTGCATACAGTATATACAGTACAAGGTACCCGGGGAGTGATTGAGGTTAAGGGCCTTACTCAAGGGCCCGTGGTGGTGCGGAGTGTGGGATTTGAACCCGCGCCCGCGCTAATGCTAGGCGATGTTTGTGTACAGGTGTGTTAACGTGGCTGAAGATCGGAGCTGAAATTGTTACTATGTTAGCAGGAAGTGACCAGAGAACAGTGAGTCAAATATAAAGCCACACAGAGGAGGCAGGTTTGTGCGTATTAGTGGCTCAGAGTGATTGATGAACCATCAGAGTGATTGATGAACCATCAGAGTGATTGATGAACCATCAGAGGGGTTAACTGGTGGTAATCAGGAACAAACACATGATAAAAAAATGAATGTTTAATCTGTACTTTCATTTATTTCCTCCTGCAGAGTGGACGTCACGTGTGAAAACGCGGTCAGGATCCGCTCCTGCTGTTTAATTCACTCATCAGTCAGATCACTGCGGTAAAACACGCGCTTTTCTTCTGGCCAGCAAATACACGCGAACACAGCCGCTCTCCTCACCGCGCTCCGATCCAGTCCGGGACAACGATCCAGGCCCGCGGTTTCCAGCGCGCCGACGGAGCCCAGTTTGAACTGACCGACGTCGGCGGCAGCCAATCGGCGTTCGCTGTGCGCCAAAGCCGTGTTTATTCTCCTCTGCGAACCAATCAGCGTCGTCCTGTGCGGCCGAGTGCGTCATCAGAGCAGAATGTGAATGTGGGCCGTCGGTTACCGGACGCCGCTCCGCTCCCATCCCCCACACCGAGCGCGACATGGCGGCGGCGGTTTCTGCCGCTTTGTGTAAAGTGCCGCTTGTAAAAGCCATGTGTACTAAGCTGGGTAAGAGAAATACGTGTTACCGTGTGTTTCATAAGACGACGCGTCACTCCATGAGCACATTATACTTATTTCCGCACTTGTTTCATCGCATGTTTGTTGTGTCGCACTTTTCTGTTTCCTCCTCCGCGGCCATTGTTGGAACAATGGCCGCGGAGGAGACGAGGCCGCAGCTGCGCCTCGGCGGCCCGGTCACAGCGCACAGTCACTGCGGCACCGGGCGCCTCTGCGCACCGAGTCCGCGGCGGCTGCGTCAAAATAAAGACATGAAGTGCACATCGACTTGACGGTTCCAACATGGACGACAGGAGGAGAGGGGGCGGGGCGGGCGGCGGTGTCTCGGTCCGTTCAGCTGATTGATAGTGTTTATATGGCGCGAGACTGTAACGTTATTAAAAGCCTTAATCCACGAGTGCTCCGCGTCGCCGCCATTTTGCCGCCTCCCTCACGCGGAGCGTGTTCTCCTCGGTGGGCGGGGCGAGCCGTGCGAAGCCGCCGTCAATCAATCAAACTGTCACACGACGTCAGACGAAGCGCTCGGCTCGGAACTCGCCTCCGCCGCTTCCCCGCTGCGGAGGAGCCGCCGAGGTCGAGGACCGGGCCGGTTCCGTTGGTTTTGCCCGGGTCCGGGTCCTAGTTTCTGGGAGAAAAGGACAATGTCCGCGGCGGACAGGAGGCGGGGGAGGGGGCGTGTCCTCCGGGTTTAGTAATTCGATCCATTGTTCCACTCCAACGCGCGGAAGACACGCCTCTGTGCAGCCCGCAGCCAATCAGCGGCCGCCCACCTCCTCCTTGCTCCGCCCCGCAGCCTATAAGAAGGAGTCGGCCGAGCGCAGCCGCGGCCAGTGGCGGAACAACAGGCTGAGACTCCGCACAGCGACACAAGGAGTAACTGTCCTCCGCGTTTCATTCCACCGCGTTTCTCCTCCGGAACAATGGCAGACACACACGTAGACTCCGGCTCCGACATCTCCGCCAAGGTGAGTCTCCCGCCGGGCTCCGCAGCGCCTCCGCCCGGAGCCGCGGAGGATGACGCTCCTCCGGGCTCTAACCTACATTTTCTCCGCCGCGGCTCCGCGCTCTTCGGCCCGGTGAGGTCGGAGTCCGCGGCGGCGGCGGGAGGAGGAGGTGACGGGAGAAACCGGTGTTTACGTTTTTTTTCTGTAAACGGATGAAAACAGAGTCGCGCGGGGGGAGGAGAGGAGAAGAGAGGAGGGGAGGGGGTCTTCGCACCGCATCATGGAAACAGGCTGCGGCTCATTGTCCGGACGCTCGCGCTCTGCGCGGTCTTTGTTTATACAGGCGGCTCGGCTCCACACCGGAGGCTCCGGCACGCGCCCGCCGGTTCCCGTCGCGGTGCTCGCGCGGCGTCGAGTAGCGCGAAGGCGAAGCCGCGATCCAGCTGCCGGGGACCGGGGACGCGCTGCTGCGGAGCGGGGTTTGAATGGAGGACGCGGAGCCGGTCGCTCCGTGTCGGTGTGTCACTCTGCCCGCCTCGACACGGTCCGCTGACCGCTGACTGCTCCCGCAGCCTCCGCTCAGCTCCGGCTTCCGCCTCCTCGTCAGCGCCGCTGGAGGAGGCTGTGCGGGGCGCGCGGAGGAGTTTGTCTTTCGTTTTGTTGCTGTGTTGAGTGTGTGTGTGTGTGTGTGTGTCCGGTCTGCGGAGGTGTGTGTGTGTTGTGTGTCGCTGGTGGTCTGTCTCCTGTTTGTGTTTCTTTCCGTCCAGTTGGACTTTGGATTAAAACGGGTGAAACTTGTGTGTGTGTGAGTGAGCGCGCGTGCGTGTGTGTGTCTGTGCGCGCGTGGAGGAGCAGTATAATGATGATGGGTGATGATTGGGGTCGAGCAGCAGGAGGAGGCGGGAGGAGGAGGTGTGTACGCCGGCTGTGAGGAGGAGCGGGCGGCCCGCGCTGCTCCTCCCGGCCCGGGTGATGCCTCCTCCCGCGTCTCCTGCCATGTGTCGTGCTCTATTGTCCTCCAGCCTCCGTTACAACAAGCGGCGGCAGCGTGCGTCTCCTCCTCCTCCTCCATCACCGCCCCGCCCACTTCTCCTCCCCCTCCTGCGCCCTCCTGTGTTATTTTAAACCGAGCGGTGCATCCTGGGTATTGCAGTGCCTCTCCCGGGCGTGTCTCGTGACATATGGCGCTGTCAGCAACCCGCGGAAGACTACAATACCCAGAGTGCCCCGGGGGTCACATCAAAGTGTCAGATTACAGCACATTAGCGGGAGGAGGAGGGGGGGGGTGAGGTGAGGGTCTGCAGGGACCAGTAGGGTGTTTTAAATAGGAAGCTTCTCTCTGACAGTCTGCAGGTGCCTGAAGGCACCACACAACCAGGAAGCTCTGACACATGGACGCACTCTTTATTTGTAATTGATGTTTATTTCTGTTTCCCACCAGGACCTCAAAGAGAAGAAGCTGGTGGAGGAGAAGGAGAACGGCAAAGATGCTGCCACCAATGGGAAGGTAATCACCACCGCAGGCTCCTGGAGGCCCCTGGAGGCTCCTGCTGTCTGAGCCCTGCTCCTCACAGCCGTCGTCAGCAACAGTTCAACTGAGCAATGTTTGTTTTTCTTCAGGAGAACGAGGAGAACGGTGAGCCCGAGGTAGACGATGAAGAGGAAGAGGAGGTTGATGAGGAGGATGAGGAGGACGATGGAGAAGGTACACAGAGTCCTTTTGTTTACTGGTGTTTATTGGACCACAGAAACTAAGTCAGTTCATCCTACAGGCGACGAGGAGGACGAGGAGGAAGATGAAGATGAGCTAGAGGGTGGAACAAAACGGGCAGCAGATGACGACGACGATGAGGAGGAGGTGAGGCGCTGACTCCTGTGACTCCCTGGCTGTGAGTCAACATTCAGTCCTTGTCGTCGTCTGACCAACTCGCTTCTTCTGTTTCAGGACGACGTCGAGACCAAGAAGCAGAAAACCGATGATGACGATTGATGCGTTTTCCCGCCGCCGCCATCCTGCTGATCCACTTCCTGATTCTTCACCTCTGACATTGTATTTCAAAACGTCACAGGTGGAGGGGCTGGAGGACTGATTTAAAGGAAAAATATAAAAATTCAACATGGTCATTACAAGTAGAGTTCAACAAACATCCACCACGTACGTCCACACACCTGATCTCCCCTCAGAGTGCAAACTGCAAATTTTTTAGAGGAACCCGGCACGGCATCGACGCAGAAATCAGGCTTCTCTTCCACAACACAACAGGAGAATTTGTTTGTATTTTTTATTTACATTTTATATTTTTGTACATATTGTCAGGAGGGGGGGGGCAGTTTCTCTCTCGACAGATCAAATTGGTGCTTCAACAAAAGATTTTACTTGGTTGACCATGTGACAATATCTCAACAGATACTAGAAAAAACGTAAAAAGCTAAAAACAGACAGAAAACCTCTTAAGCCGTTGAACTCAGAGCATTCCAGTAAATTTAATGTATGTACTTTAGCTGTACCATAACTAGTTTGTGTGTATGGGAGGTTAAGGCCAAAGAAAAGAGCCTCTTTTCTTTTTCCTTTTATTTTGTTTTTGTCAGCGACTTTTTGTTTTATTGACGGCCTGTTTTGATGTATGTGCAAAGTTTGTTGTTTGACAATAAACCAGACTTTTATTTTGTGAGTTGTACTTTGTATCTCTGCTCTTTTTTTTTTTCTCTTTCTCAGGGGCCAGAGAGTCTGTGATGGTTCTGTTATACAGGAAATGTGAAAGTGAAACACTGAAACTTAACATAGAAAAGAATGCATCAAGTATATTTTAATGACATATAAAAATTAAAATAAAAAAACATGAAATACAACAAATAGATTAAAACGAACAACAACTTCACCTTTACTTGGATATTTGAAGTACTATATGTCACCATACTTCAGTTCTGCTTATCTTGTTGTAGCTGAAGTACATAAGTGATTATTTTCATAGCTGCATTGTATGTGTGTTCATATAGTTTTTGTGTTGAACTCATCGATGTTCATTCAGTATTACAAGTTGACACCTCTGAATGAGGATTGTTTTGTTGGTACCTGAACGCACCATTGGGTACGACTTGGTTGTACTGAACTCCTATACAAAGTGAGGGTAAGTTTATTATTTGCCAGCTACAGTCACATGGTACAGAATTGTAATAAAGTGTTTTCCCATGAAGGTGGATCCAGGAACAAACATGACAGAGCCTGATGGAGGATCTGATCCCTGTTCAGTCATGTCAGCTGCAGCCTGCCGGGCCCAGAGCACAGAGAGGAAGTCCACACAGGAATGTTCAAAACATACTGCGCACAACATGTGTTATTCATACACACAGTGTGAGAGCTGCCGTGAACCTGCCCACTGCAGCCACACATGAGTCACACTCATCCTCCTCCTCTTTCTTGAGTTATTATCATCATATATTCACAATATCTCCTAAAATATCAAGTGTCAAAGCACAGATTTCAGTGTTTGAATGACAATTCTCTTTGATCATAGAATCAGACAGTCAGACTGTGTGTATTAGAAAGCTGTTGGTGCCAACTGTAGTTCTGGTTGTACTCACACAGTTGCTGCTGGACGGGACAGGCTCCTCCCTCTGCACACCTGAACAGGACAAACAGGTGGGATGAATGAGTGTTACTAATAATAAGACAACAGATGTTGTTTAACAGATGAAGCAGAACATGAGGGTGGAGTGGAGTCAGTCAGAAGGCAGTTTGAAAAACATGGCAGCACTTTTACCTTTTGTTTGTTTTTTTCCATTGTGTCGTTTCTTTTCTTCTTCTGTTGTCAAATTAATTTTAGGTGCAAATCACGTGACATTACAGGGCAACACATCAGTCTGGTTTCCAGTCACATGACAACCATGACATTAGTGCTGACAATAATTACAGTGTGCTTCCATACATGTGTGTGTGTGGAGGGTAAACAGCCTGATGTTTGCTCAGTGAACTGACATTATTATTTATCAGTGATAAAAATAATAATGAGATACCTGAGTGTCACACTCCACTTCCTGTCCCCTAGTTCTCCTGCCCCCGTGTGGCCAAACTCAGAGTTACAATTATTCATCAACGACGCTGGTAGGTCATCAGGTAAACTGACCAAATATAATAAATATATTATATTCAAGTCAAGATTAAAACATGGCGTGTTCAACATTGTTAAACATGTAAAGTGTCACAGGTGATGTGACACCAGAATTCCTTTCTCCTCCAAATGTTCTGCAGCATCATGGAAACCAATGTGAAACAAGAGCCTAATTAAACGGTAGAACCTTTAATTTGGAGAACAAAAGATGGGGGATGAGCCCCCCCCCCACACACACACACACACTCACCGACTCTCATTGTTTCACTTACACCCAGAGTCCCATAGAAGGACACACACACACACACACACATGGTCCCCCCTGACTCATGACCGTCAGGGGTCTATACATCACCCCAGCAACCAAGGACTCGCCTAGTGACAGCTGGTGTGTTAACAGGCTGTTAACCCCCCCCCCCCACACACACACACAGCTCTCACACAGCTTCTTTGGGGCTGTGTGCAGCATCTGTGAACAGGTGCAGTCAGAGTCTGTGTAATTTTAAAATACATTTACTAAAATTCATAATTCTATTTGCACGTGTCGAGGAGAGTGTAGTAGATTTTTGTGTGTGGTCGGGTTGGGGTTGGGGGGCGTGTCTTTCTCAGCCAATGAGTCCTCGGACCCCTAGTCTACACCATCAGCTGTGTGGTTTTAATTGTGTATTTGTACTTTTATTTTAACTTTACAGTTAGTGTGTATGAAGTCATGAGTTGGTCCAGGCGATGCAGTGTGTCAGAGCAGCCTATGGGGGGCAGCAGTGTCCAGGTGTCTGTGTACCATGTTTAGTCTGAAACTCCCAGAGGTTTGTTTTCTTACAGGAGACAGAGGCTGATCTCTGTGTGTGTGTGTGTGTGTGTGTGTGTGTGTGTGTGTGTGTGTATAAAGCAGTGGCAGAGGGCAGGAGGTTCACTCCCTTCCTGGTCAGAGACAGACTGAGCAGTGCGTAGCTGAACACACTGAGCTGTTACTGTCTGTGTCAGTGTGGGTGTGTGAGTTTGTGACGTTGTGAAGTCTGTTATTATCGTTAAATACACAATAAGAAGCAGGGCATTGAAATGAAACTGATGTTGTGTGAAAAGCCTGATGATTAGAGAGTCTGTGTACACAGCAACTCTATTCACTTTTCATTTCACAAACCCACAGTTGTATTTAGACACTGTATTTAAAAACTGAACAGGGAGATATTAACTGAAAGAAAACAGTTTGAACTTTTAAAGTCTGCCTTTGCAGGAATGACCCTGTGGGACCACGATGACCTGCTGAAACAACTCGCCAACGGGTCATAATGAGTATATATATATATATACACAGCTAAACGCACGTGTACACGCACAGGACTTTAGAACGTGTTGAGGATGAGTTAGATGAGTTAGATGTGTTTTCCCTGCACGGTTCACTTTCTTATTTTATTTTCCAGCAGAGTTACAGCTGGAACGTTCAGACTTTCCACAGTAGTTCAGCCTGTATCCCAGCAGAGGGCGCTGCCAGAACAAAGCACTTATATACCATAATAATGCTGAACTACAGCAATAGCAGAAAAGTTTGATAAGCAGTGACTCTTGTCCATAGGCTTTTAAACATGAATGTTTCTTATGACAGTAAAGTGCAGAATATTTTAAAATGACTTTTCCTCTGTCACTGTGGCTGTTTTATAAGCAAAGTTTATTATTCACATATTATTGACTGATGAATATTATTAATCTATACTCGACAGATGAAGTGAAGTGTGTGTGTGTGTGTCCTGAGCCCTGGAATGATTATGCTGGTCATAAGGTTTCAGACGCACACAGACACACACACACAGACGCACACAGACGCACACAGACACACACAGACGCACACAGACAGGGATTGATAACTAGATAACCACTGCAGTTTTAATCCTCCTTTTCCATCACTGTTGATCAAATCCTCTCCACTCAGCTGTGAGTTTGACTCCCACTGTTTCCAGCCACAGAGAGATGGGGGGGGGGGGGGGGGGGGGGGGGGGGGGGGGGGGGGAGAGGAACAGAGTTGTGATTCTGGGTGGCCGGTTGGCATCGACAGTGGTGACAAAAGCTCTAGTGTTGAAGCAGCAACACATTGATTCGCTGCTCCGCTGACAGTGGGAGCGCTTGTTTAACAACACTCTGGGTCGTCAGGGGAAATGTGAGGGGTTTGTTTGAGGGTTCAGACTCGGTGTCAGGGTTATGATGAGTTTAGGAACATGTCAGGGCGAGGCTGTACATCACTGCTCTGTTCCTGGTTCGAATCCCGGTTCGGGTCTCTGTGTGTTGTTCCTTCCTCCAGTTTCTTGTTGACCGCTCACATGTGTCCTGAACAGGAATCTGATTGGCTGTTGTAGTTTTGACAATCGCACTAGCGCCAGGTGACAGTTAGTGTTTGTGTGTTTGAGTGAATGTAAACAGTGAGGGGAAATGTAACTGGGTCTCTGTGTCGGAGGTCAGAGGTCAGAGGTCCTGCTGTAAGACATGGCAGTGGCTGAGGCAGGAACAGCAGGACGTATCCACCCGCCTGCTCCACAACCTGCAGCCTGAGCTGCTGCCGTCTGCAGCGCTGTCATGTGATCACTGCACAGGTCAGTTATCATCCTGAGCTGCACAACATGCTCATCAGTAATCAGCATAAGTCTGGACTCTGGCAGCCTGTCACACACACACACACACACACACACGCACACACACACACACACACACTGTGCCAGTCAGTCTGGTTGATACTCATTTCGCACAACATCATATTTACTGAAAACATAAAAACAGATGGACAGATGGAATATTAAAATACTTGCATATGCTGCTGTCTGTATATAAAAGTACTGACGCCATTTTGTTTGTATCATAAATGTTGTTGTCTCTCCGAAGGCAACGTATTGTGCGATCAGAACAGACGTCTCCTCCTCTGCTTTGACATGAAGGGCCGGGGACACACAGCGAGGTCATGCATTAAACATGGCCGTCTATAAATAAAGGCCTCATCGTCTTTAATCTGGGCCACAGCTTCCAGCGGTTCACATCAGCACTTGAGAGACAAAGAGGAACAAAAAGGTTCGTTTCTCAAAGGAGGAGGAGGAGGAGGAGGAGGAGGAGGCTCCACCTTCATCCCGACCAAAGGATGGATTTGTAATTCAGGAGATGACTGGCTGACCTCTGACCTTTCTCAGTTTTCTTTGTATGGTTGTGTATCATCCATCGTGCATCTTTCTAATTACGTTCATAACTATGAAAAATAACTGTGATTTTTAGTTTTCAGAGACGTTCATATGTGACCCCCCCCCCCCCTCCAGGTGTACGTGCAGCAGGTGCGTTTGAAGATCACGTGGTAAACATTTCCTGCTCAGGGAGACGCCATTTTGGAGGAAAGTTTGGAATTTGTAGAGGAGGGGGAGGGGCTTGGTCTTGGAGAAGTTTGACACGGATGCAGGATGCTGCCTGGTCCGGGACTAACACGCTCTGTCCGCCGTGGCCTGCCCGCAGCTCGGACTCTGCACCGCTCCGGGACCGCTCCTCTCCGGGGCTGATTCTCTCCGGGGCCGCTCCGCTCGGACACGCGGTTATTTAGTTGTTTTTCTGAATGGACTCTGGTGCGGGGCAGGTCCCGCTGGCTGACCGCTCCGTCTACACTTTTCTCCAGCGTCAGTCTGCGCGGTGCACGCCGGGGCAGGCAGCCTCTCTGACGGCCAGCCGCGCCACGGAGAGTCGCTGAGAGACGGGCGGACCCGCTCCTGGCCGCTCGGGGTGCTGGTTCGAACCGAGACTCCCGTGTGTTTTGTCAGCGGGTCCCCGGGGACTCGCTGTTAGTTTCCCCCGGCAGGGAGTTTGTTTGTCGGAGGGAACTTGGTGTCGTCGTGGAGGGATTTTCTTCAGCCGGGACTTGGAGCGGTGACAGCGGGCTTTAACTGACGGAATAACCGATCCAACGGCCCCGTGTGGCGGAGTTTATGTGGCTAACACGGACCTAGCGCCGTACCGAGCCGAGCCAGACCAGACCGGACCGGACTGGACTGGACCGGACCGGACCATGCCCGTCAGAAAGAAAGGTAAGCCGCTGCACTTCACGGCGAGTAGCCAGCTAGCATCGGCTAACATCCAGTGAGTGAGTGTGTGTGTGTGTGTGTGTGTGCGGGAGAAACTCTTTTCACACGAATACAAGAGTCAAACTGTCACGTCAACACACACGACCCGAACACAACCCGCTCCACACGGCTTCCAGGAGGCCGAACCGAACCAGGCCGGGCCGAACCAGGCCGGACCGGCCACGTAAAGTGAGTTAAAGTAGTGCTAGCCGGTTAGCCGCTGCTGCTAACCAAGTTGTGTGTGGGGCACATTGTGGAGTCCGACTAAAAATAAAGTGTAATATTCATGAGATGTTGACAGGATTTTAACAACAGGAAGCCACAGGACGTTTATCAAACACATTCCAACAGACTGATGACGTCAAACAACGTGTTTTACTGTGAAAAAGTGTTAGTGAAGAGCAGCAGTTTGACGTCAGAGCCGAGGCGATGAACGTCCAGCACAAAGTCCCAGATGCTAAAGTTGTTTTTCTCTTTTCATACTATGCGTTTAAGTTAATGGACCAAAACGTTAAAAAAAAAAAAACACCAGTTAAAAGTTTCATGTGTAAAAGTCAAACTTTTCACAAAGTGAATGATCATCTGCCTGTTGTTTTGTTGTTGTGAATTGTTAGTGTTCATTGTGTAGGTCCGTCTCACCAGACTAAAGGCTCAGTTCAGCTTTTTAACACTGTTGTGTTATGGGAATATCTCTTGCTGGTCACGGTCCATCATGTGACAGCAGAGACCAGGGAGGTAACCAGATGTACAGAGATGTTCCACAGGGCCTGAGGACCATGTGGTGAAAGGACAGCAGAAATATGACAGTCCATTCAGCTCACTCACACAACATTTAAAACTAAAAGAAGCAACAAGCACAGGCTGTTTGGTATCGTACATCAAAAAGTGGCTTTAACTTTTAGCCGTTAGAACAAATTGACAGTTTTTCTGTCCATGTATGGATTGATGGCTCAGCTCTAGATAAAGGTCAAAGGTCAGTGCATCAGCTCAACAAAGATGTCAGGTATTTAAATGTTGAAACATCAAAGTTTTAAAAGTCAATAAATCATCGTGAGTCTGATGTGGTTACTGAATAATGTGTGTCATCAGAGTTTGATTGTGATTGCGTTGTTTTGGTTTTGTTACAACAGTATGCAGCACAGTCGGACATTCTGATGACCTGTACACATGAGTCTGACTTTGTGCCTCCCCGTGAGTCCTGTTTGCAGTAAAACTGATATCTGCCTACATGCAGTACAGGTCGCTGATTAATCGCTGGGGGATTATTACTGCACACAGCAGTTGTCTCCGCCCTTCGGCTCAGCTGAAGCTGCACTTTGCCGCCATTGTGTTTGGGATCAGTTTTCATCACGATGAACCAGCAGTGGCAGCTCCCTGTCCCCTGTGTGTCGTGTCCCAGACTTACCTCTGCTCCTTCCTTCTCCTGTCGTCCAGACGCACAGCGAGCTCTGCTGCTGCTGGAGGAGTACCGGGCCAAGCTGAACCACACGGAGGACCGGCAGCTCCGACACTCCATCCAGAGGGTCATCAACATCTTCCAGAGCAATCTGTTCCAGGCTCTTATAGGTACAGTCGCCTCTCTATTTACCCAGGGTCACCACACAACCCGGGAACAGCGCTGACTCTGGTTCTGTGTTCAAAGTCCTAAAAAGGTTGGTCAGAGCTCTTGACAAACTTTAAGTCATAAATAAAAAGGTTGGAAATACAAGGTGACAAACAGCTGCTAATAACTAACTAATGTCCAACCTGATTAATAATAATAATAACTAGAATAACTAGATAGAAGAGCGGCGTGTTCAGAATAAAAGTGTCTTTGAAACCATCAGCAAAGGTTCTCAGTAGTTCAAAAGTAATTATAATCAGTTTCCAGGTGTTATAGAATAGAATAGAATAGAATAGAAAAGAAAAATATCATTGTTGTGTCTTTGTTTCCTGATCACGTCTTCAAATAAGAACAGTGTTATGTTCAAAATGCTGCAAACTTCGTGCTAACAGCTCCCAGCTAGTGAGATGCTTTCACTGTGCATCTTCCTGGTTGTGTCCTCTGTGTGAGCTGTGACAGTGGGGTGAGAGGTGGTAAAGTTGACCGCTGTGTTGGTGTGACTCTCGGAGGGTGAGGTTCTAATATGGAGCCTGAGTAAACAGCAGCAGCAACATCTGGAAGGCAGAAAAACTCAACGTAATGTTGATGCTAGATGTCATGAACTTTCTAAGTAAACTAGGTGTAGGTGTACTGTACTAACAGTAGACACTGTGATGATGTCATCACTTGGCTGCATTGTGTCATAAAGGAAACAAGCTCCTGGTTTAATATGAGGCTGTAAATGTAGGAGAACAGTATCAGATTTTACTCTGGTTCAGGATGATGGCGGCTGGATTCTTTCTACTTGTTCTGCCAACATCAGGTTCCTCTCAGCTTCTTCATCACTAATGGATGAGTGAGAATCATCAGTGTGAACTCAGTGGCCTGGTTCCTGCTTCCCTCATCCTCCTCTTCAGTGTGTCTCCTCCGATGTTGAAGGTTCAGTCACATCTTCAGCGCTGGAGCATGATCATCAGTAAATCATGCTGATCAGAAACATCAGTAAATCCAAAGATCACATTGCAAAAGTTTTTTTTGTTTTAGTCACATCAGAATATAACATGTTGATAAACATCATGGGGATTTTTCAGACGTAAGAGGAATGATTATTTCAGCCTTTTTACTTGTCTATGTTAACATTAACCTTAATATTAATATTAACGTTAATGTTGATATTATCAACATTAATAATAATAATAATAATAATAATAATAATAATAATAATAGCCCTGCGATAGGCTGGCGACCTGTCCATGGTGTACCCTGCATCTCGCCCGGTGTCAGCTGGGATTGGCTCCAGCTCCCCCCGCAACCCTGAAAAGGATTAAACGGTAGAAAATGAATGAATAAATGAATATTAACAACAACAGCAGCAACATTATTCTTATTAGTATTCATCTAATATATCATCATCATAAATACTAATGATAATAATAATAATGATGGTTGTTTTTCTTCCCGCTTCACTAGTCTAAATTTCATCTCACTTTGTTTCAAAAGGGTACAAAAAGATTCTGTTATTAAAGGTTTTGTTTTTCATCCGGGACTAAAAATGAACAAAAAGTAGAAGTGAAATCACCTGGTGTGTAGGCAATGAAACATCATCTCATAAAATTTACAGGTGTTACAAGACAAAAAGCATCAGTTAACTCCAGCATTGTGAATTTTTTTATATGACGTAAGACCTAAATATGAATTTAACGGCTCATAGCTAACGGCTAATTAGTTGTAGACTGTGAGCCTCAGGTGTACAGAAACTACATTTCCTTTCTGAGACCAGACAAGTTCTTTAAAAACACAGTCATTAACGTTGCAGTGACCCTGCAGTGTTTTTCTTCCTCACTCTCAGCATGTAAACACTCTGTGTGTCCCAGGGCTCGTGTCTGTCACATTCACCCTGTCATACCAGCATCAGATGAAAAATAGTTTCCAATCCCCCCAAAATGAGTGTAATCCCTCTGTGGACATGACGATTACCCCGGTCCATAATCCTGTGTGCGCTTCATTTCCTGTTTCTTTTCCCGTTCTTTCAGTTTACAGTAGACTGGTCTGATTCCCCTCAACGTAAACAGATGGCATCGATTGACTCTCCAGTTTAATAAAGCAGCAGTCATTTTTTCACCTCCAAACATTTCCATGTTTGACCTGCTCGTTCCTCAAATTGTCCAATTTTAGAGCCTAGAACCTGGAAGAAGGTTTAGATTTGATATCCTGCTGGCAGCTAGCAGCAGGCTTTCTCTCAGTCTATCCACCACAAACACATATCTCAGTGATGATTGGATGGACCATTCAGCCGTAAGAAAACAAAACAAGATTACAGAGAATATATACATATATTAATGTTACATAATTTCTACATAAGCTGTATGAGTAGATGTGAATACCATTATTGTGTCACTTATTCTTGTGATTGATCAAATAATTATTTGTGTACGTGTTAACAATGAGAATGTTGAATGTGTCGTCTGTTCAGTAAACCGTAAACTGCTGCAGATGAAGTTTCTGTCTAAGCTTTTGGTTGCAGCTACATTTTAAAATGTTTTCAGTGGATTTTTGTGTTGTGTTCTGTGTGAAACCTTATTCCCACACACTGTTTTGTGGTCAAACATCTCCACAACTCTAACTTGGGAAACAGCTGGCTGGTATCACTGTAAAATGATCTCTGACAGTCTTTCACAATTCCGCAGTGGTCTCTTTATTGGCCGTCAGCGCGATGCTGTGTTTAAGGTCGTCGCCTGACGACACGCTGACCAATAGTTAACAGTAACAGAAATCTGCTGCTCTGTGACGACCCAGCCTGCTGGTCGGAGATGGTTTCAGTGTTTCTGTTGCTTGAACTTGAATTGAATTTTATGAAACTGACCTTGAATAACTGTGGTCACAATAATGGAAACAAATGAAACCAAGTGAGTTTCAGATCAGATCAGAGCAGTGGGTTGAAGTGACCAGCAAGGAGCTGCTGTGGCTACAAACACAGAGGAGAGAGGGTTTGAAGATGGAAAGGCACCTGATATTTTTAGGTCTCACTTCAGCTCCTGTATTATGTTGATGTGTGGAGCTATTTTCATCCATCAGATGTTATTATGTAACGCCTGATGGTGTCAGTTAAAAGTCGTATCTTTGTTTGGGCTCCTCGTTTGGATCCATCTGCTTCACTCGTTGTTTTACTGTGTTAACCTGGTCAGTGAAGCAGATGTGGTACAAACAGCAGTTTGTGTGTGTGTGTGTGTGTTTGTGTGAGAGAGAGAGAGAGCGAGTGAGAGCTGCTTCAGGATCGTGCAGTCAGAACTGACTGAGGCGTGTCTCTTACTCAGTGGAATAACTGCAGCAGCTCCACGTGGCACTGCTGCTCCGTCACTATGGCACCTCCGACCTTTCACTGGGAAAGTGCCGAGGTAAAATGTGTTCACCTTCACATCTGCTGGGAAAGTCTTTGCTTTGTCTGCAGGACTGTGAACATTTGCTTATGACTTCACCCTGTTGTGTTATCTAATATTAGTCTGTTAAGTGAAATCAGCTGATTATTATTAATGAACTGTGCCTTTTAATGGTGACAAGTGGTTGAAGGCAGACAGGTCCTGGTGCAGTCTGAAGGCTGGTAGCAGGTCAGATGTTGAGGCTGGTATCTGCAGTGAGAGAGGCTGTTGAAGTGCTGATGTGATGGTTTATGGGGAAACATCTGTGCTGGGCAGGCAACCATCAGCGCAGAAATAACTGAGGCTTTCTTTGGCTCAGTTCTGAGCAGTGGAACCTCTCCTCAGAATTGTGCCTCCAAAAATAAAACGGCGTGTTGGGCGAGGCTGCTGGACTGGAGGCGTTGTCTGATGATAGTGTGACTGTAGACTGCATGGAAGGCTGTGTAGTATCTATCAATCAACTGATCCTGTGATTGATCATCCTGGGAAGAGAAACAGGATGTGGAGCGCTGTCTCAGTTTAATAACAGAAAATATTTTCATGTCTGAGTATCTGAAACCAGAACTCTGGTTAATGAGAATGTAACGACAATGAAGTAATAATGGTTATTATTTACACGTCTGGTTTTCTGTTGAAAAAGCGACAACCTGTAGGTAGGTGCATTAACACCCAACAGGGTGTGTCTCACAGAGTGTGAGTGTCTGTGGGGGGCGGTGGGGGTGTCCTGGCTGACAGGTCGTCTCTACAGGTGTTATCCTGACAGTACAACGATTTAATTTCTCTTACACATCACACAACTCTGTTCAGCCGGTAATACACAGTGAAGAGCTGTGTTGGCAGCTTTGACTCTACCGGAGCTCGGTTACTTCACCACAGTCAGTGTGTTTGGTTGTGTCTCCTCTGCTCTCAGATATCCAGGAGTTTTATGAAGTGACCTTATCGGACAGTCAGAGATGGGTGGAGTCTTCCAAGGGGGTGGACCCCGTGGCGCCCGTCACCCTGTGGGACTTCTCCAGTCTTCAGAGTACAACAGTGACCTCGGACACTCTGCCCAGCCTGAGCACCAGCATCGAGGTAAGAACTGTCGCCACGGAAACAGAGGAGGTTTAACTGAGGTGTTTCCAGTCAGTGTTAAACATGGGGAAGTCTTCACTGTGACAAACATGTAAACAGACAACGCGTGTTAACTTGCTGATGCTAGCAGTGCCTCGCTCGCACCTTATCCTGGAATCATTGTTGATTCTAAAATCATGAAAATAATGACAGTAATTATATGGATATGAATATTATGTTGGATGATATGAAAATATGTTGCATTAAAAAAACATCTTGGTATTTTTCTTTTGAACTGGAGGTTGTAGACTGTTTCTTCTGTGACTTACCCGGAAGCAGACAAACATGAACTTTCCTCTGGGAGATATCATCCTTTTAACTTTGTCTGTCTTGCTGAAAGTTGTGAACATGAGCTGTTTGCACAACAGTTTGTTGCCGAGGATGGTAATAATCTCGCTTTCTTCCTATTAGTGCAGTTTAGTGATGGTCCTTTGACAGGTCAGCCTGCCGTGTCTTGGTTCTGCTTGTGTTTCTGTTGATTTTCTGACTCTTGCTAACAGAGTGAGCAGGTTGAGGGTTTCATGCTCAGGATGATGCAAGGACTAAAACATGTAACCTGCTGCGTTGAAGCTTCTCAGAATAAAAGTTATAATAATCTATAACAGGATCTTTCCAGTCAATACACACGAATGTGTTGTGCTCTTGTGTGTAGTCAGATTGTCAGACTGAGATCAAACAAAGAGATGTGACTTCTGTAAAAAGCAGGATGAAAACTGTCAACAGACTTCTTTCATTTCTCTCTAATTCCCTGTTTTCATAACATTTCATGGAATGAACCAAAAAAACGGCAGAATAATCCACAAGATGTAGTTTTCCGTCCTGGTGTGAAGTTGATTTTTGAATGATTGAATGATTTTGGGCTGGTAGTGGAGCACTAGTGAACAACTTCTCTCCCATACTGTTTTACTATCAGGCTGAGAGATTAGAACAAAATAGAGCCTTTTAATTGAGGTTATTTTTGTCTGTTCTAGCAGAGGAGTTTTTTAACCTCTCAGACACTCGCTCTCTACAGATAAAGGTTCAGTATAACCATTGTGTTTGCAGACATTAGAGGTCTGACACTGAAAACACTTTCCCGGAGCAGCCGTGGAGACACTGTTGTGTTAGAGCCCCTGACTGCACATTAAGGGTCCGATTTACTAACGATTTGCGCGTGCAAAAACTGGATTGAGCGTGCCAACTAACCAGATATGACGTGCTATTTTGCCAACCCAACCTGGTTTTCTGGTGCGCTGTCACACGTATGAAATGCCATGTCACAGAATGGAAAAGCTACATCAGATTCCCACGCATTCGGGACACATTACATACCACACAACAGGGCTTTGATGTGGATGCTGGCTTCCCCCAAATTATTGGACCAATAGACTGCACACACACCTCCCTACCCCCACCCCCATCAGACACATTTATATAAACCGCAAACGCACACACTCTTTATTAAATGTGCAACTTGTGTGCGATTCATTCCTCACATTAATGACAAATATATGATAGCAGTTTACTTTAAGGTGACGGTGCACACCCCCTACACCCCTTCCTCATGACGCCTGTACTCAACCTGACCACTCTGGTAGAGCACCGCCACCACGCGGCTGCATTAGATCACGGACCATCGTGGAGCGCACCTTTGGCGTGTTCCGTTGTCCACCGTTCCGACACTGGTGGAGCCCAGATCAGGCCCTAAATGTTCTAAAAAAGGTTTATAGAAAAGCTGCTGAGAAATGAGTGAGTATAGTGATGAGGATCCTGCAGTCGATGTGGATCACATGTTGATAGTAGGAGCCTTTAACAAGGTGATGCGTTTCCTGTTTGCACCAGCTGAGTCAAAGTCATTGTTGAACTGCGTTGACTTGCAGCTGCCGGCCGTGGAGGGAACCTGACGTGCTGCACATCCACTGTTGTTTATGCATTGAATGCCTTCTCTTTCTTTCCTCTCTCTCTGATGGTAAACAAACACGGTTGTCATAGGACTGCCCCCTCCTTAATGAAATCCTGCACACGCTGGCGCAGGCCAAACGCTCATCTGGCTGCAACGCACAAGTAAGTACGGACGTCTGCTGTGGGTTAGGAGGTGGTGTTGGTGTTGCCCACCTTTGCCGCATGTTCCATCCAATCCCCCATGTGCTTTGCCAGGACCATCAGAGGGGCAGGGTCTCGGGGGCCGGGGTCAGGGTTCAGTGTCACCCAGACGGCCTCAAGGTGTTGCTGTAGTTTGTTCACTATGACATAAAAAAAATGAAGGAGGCTGAATGTCTGAAGTGAAGCCAGAGAAGAAACTACTAGTTTATTTAATGTGATCTTTTAGTTTCCATTGTGATCACAGAGTAGGATTTCCTCTCTGGTTTTACTTGACTCCACTCTTCCAGTCTCCCAATGCAGGACAGCGACATGTTGAAGTGGTTTGTGTGAGGTTCAGGGGTCGTGCGTCATTGCGCTTAATTTTTTTTGGTCCATGTTGTCGGGTCTGAACAGTACACCTTCTGTTCCCAGAGACAGGTAGAACGTCTGGAGCAAACTGTTAAATGATAAATGTTATATTAGGGAGCAAATTAGACTGAAGCACAAATATGATCAAAGAAATTAATAAATGTTCCAAAGAATACAAATATAAAACATGTTCAAATCTTAAATAAAATTACATGAATATATAGAACTGTATGAATATAAAAACATAAAAACATAAATAAAATACAGAAAATATAAAAGAAAGTTTAAGGCTGAATTGACATAAAGATAATAATAATAAAAAACTAAAATGTAAATGGTTTTATACAAATTATACATGAAATTATAAAAATGATCTAAACGTAAGTAAAATACATATAAAAAGACTTTAATGAACTGTAAAATATGAAGAATACATGTAAATTTAAATATTTTTAATATTATTACTCAATAACACATTTTCTCTCATTTATAACTTTTAATTTTTAAATATGTGTATTGTAACTGTTACTCTTGTAAGTATAACTGAATAATTAATTTAAAATAAAACTTAACTTTTGAAGGCCTTTTACATTTATAACCACCTGTCTGCATTTAAAGTATAATATTATTATAATATTTCCAAGAGACCTGATCTTGATTTTAAAAATGATTTTTAAAAACTCAGGTACAAGCTATTAACTGACAGATATCTACGGTAATTGGATTTTCTTTTTATATTGATCGTTCATCAGTTTAACGTGTCAGATTTCAGGTAATATCAGGGATTTAATGTAAATGACATGACATTTCCTGGGGAAGTTTCTGGAGACTGGAGCTGTACTGATGTTCAGGACCTTCATGGTGGTGGTTCATGTGGATTTCAGTTCTGGTTTATGTGCAGGTAATAGTCATACTCAGGCTATTTATGTTTCTGTGTGTCTCTCTCAAGTTGTTCTTCTCAAAATGCATCAGTCAGACCTCACATGTTTATGTTTTTTTTTGTTCAGAGAAAACAGCTGGATGTGAAATAGACTTCTGGTGGATTTGTACCAGTTACAGGTTGTTTCCTGCTGCTCCCTCTGTTTTACTGTGTACGGCATATTTACTTACTTCCCACCACTGTGACCCATCAATGCAAATTGTCTCTAAGAAGCTTTTACCATAAACAAACATCATCCACCAGTCGTGGGCCTGTTGGCAGCAGATATTATGTCTGCAGACTAACATCAAATCCAGAGTGAAAACAGGCCAAAGTAAAGTTCATTTCTTCATTTGACATCTGACATGTTAAAATGCTATATGTGTATATACTGTTTAAGCTAACACTGTTTGTCCACGTGTAGCCTGATGACACATAAACATTTTGAGTCAGTGGTATGGAGGTCAGCTGATCATAATGTAAAATGTTCATATTCATGGTTCCCACATGTCCACCCCCCCCCCCTCCCCTTAAGTTTGTTAATGATTTGTCTTCGTAGCAGATGAAACTGTATATGTGTAATTTGTTAGTTTAATTAGTTCTTATACTGTTTTATTGAGCTGTGAGAAACCTCACACTTATTTTCAGTGACGCCATCAAACAGCACAGGTATTTTAATACTGCGTCATGTGCCGTTGGAATGTTAAGATTTGTCCTTAGTAGAGACCTGTAAACTATATTGACTAGCAACTATTTGAATTAGAAGTTGAGTAAAGTAAAATTTGTGTCATTAAGAAAAAAACACATTTATATACTCATGTTTTGAGGTACTTTTTGAGTCTCAGGATGATGTGGGTTCAGGGAAGGGATGAGGTGTCTCCCCCCAGTCCCTGTCACTCTGTAGTGGTGTGCACTCTGTGTGTGTCTCTTATTGAGGATCAGAGAAATTAGAATTTCAGAAGATGGCAGCAATATACCAAATACACACTGACACACAGAGACAGGTGAGGTATAGCCTCAGGGGAGTCGGACTGTGTGTTTGTAGGACAGTGCTTCAGTGTTCAGGCTATTTCCAGCTCTGTGTTAATGGTGTGGTGCAGCTCTGAGGCTCAGTCTGAACACATTGTTGTGTAGACACACACACACACACACACACGCAAGCAGCTCCAGATTAACCGGCAAAATCTATGACTCTCACTGAGATGTGATTATAGGTCAAAGGTCATTGTTGTGTAGTCTGAATCTGTCTGAGGTGATTTATTTCTTGACCTGGAGTTACCTGTTGGCATGATGCCTCTGGTGTGTTTGAGCCCATGGTTGTTGGTGACAGGAAGTTCTCTGCCTTTTGATGGACTCCGGCTTCCTCCCCTTGTACTCTGCTAACAGCTTTTCCATATGTCACTTTCCCCTGAATCCTGGTGGCTTCCTGGGTTAGCTGCAGCTCTGCAGCCTCAGCTGACCTCAGGTCAGAGAGGTTGTTCACCTGTGGCTCCCTGCTCTGATCTCAGCACTGAGGGAGACGTGAGCAGAGAATGTGTAGATGTTTGATTGTCCTGCACAGGACTCTTCATCCTGGACTTGTTGAGACCTGTTATATAGATTTTTTTATTTGACTATTTCAACTAACATAAAATAAAATGGTCACTTGTACGGATCACCTGTAGATGTAAGAATTAGTGGTGGACATTGTGTTTCGTGACAGATTTGTTTGAAAAGGCAGCTGGATGATGATCACTTGGTATTGATCACTTTGATCCATTTTAAGTGTAATTAGTCATTTAGTGTAATTAAGGACATTAACATTAAATACGATTCTCAAACAGGACATCAGGACTGAAGGTGTCCTCATTTAATTTACACCAAGATGCATGTTAAAAGATGTATCTTGGTGTACCACCTCTCACACATCTCAGGGCAACGCCTCGCCATCTGGGGCGACACAGGCAGGAAGCCGCTGCCAGTTTGTTTTTGGACAGAAATACACACAAGCAGGCTCAAGTGTCCCAGGTTCAGATGTGATGATGAAATCAGGAAGCTCCCAGCTCCTGTTGCCTTCCTTTATACCCGACTGTAATTATAAAACAACCACGGACATGTCAGAATAATAAAGCCTGCTATCAACAGTAGTGCCCAAGATAGATAGATAGATAGATAGATAATATTTAGTGAGAATCACAGTGCAACAGGTAACAGGATATATATTGTTAAATTACAGGTGAAGTCTGACTGAAAACTCTTCTGTTTATTATTTTAGAAGTCGAATGCATTTACTAAAAACACATAAGAACATGTACATCATAATATATATAAAAGAATAAATGAACACTGGAAGTGAAATTACTATTATTATTACTATTACTGTGTGGAACAGTGTCCAGCAGGGGGAGTTGCCTCCACACTCATGTTGGACTTCAGGCTGTGCGTCTTCTCAGAGTGAAATAAACAGGACTTTTAGAAACACAACAAAACAAAGAGACTTTGTGTAGCCTGACAGCACCCTATACACACACACACACACACACACCTGTGCGTGTGTGTGTGTGTGTGTGTGAGTGAGACGTAGATGAAATATAGTTCCTGTAGATGGCGGCTTCTCTCTCATGTGCACTCATATGGACTGAGACTTCTGTCCAGACTTGTGTGCAGGTTGTGTTTGTTATGGAAACAACCACTGGATGCATGTCAGTGTTAACAATCCACACAGACCTCTCCTGTAGCGCCACCTTTAGGCTAACTTTATATTTGAACCTTAATAACCTTAAGTTAATGTATGGTCTGTAACAGCAGCTGACTGTGACTCACTGAGGTGGAGGTTTATTTATACATTAAATGTACTATATATCAGTCATTTATATTTATATTGTTAAATTCCACAGAGCATCTCATCTCCCCCAGATTAACACACCAAGAAGACACTTGCCACAACACTGCCATGTTGTCTTGTGTTGGTACAACACGATGGAGGATTTGATTGAAATCAACTCGTCATGATGAGTAAACCTGTTGTTTATGAGAGCTGGAGAGAGAACACTCTTCTTTATAGTGGAGCGAGTGCAGCGACAGTGTTGCATTATGGGTAAATTGAAATGCCCAGACCTGAGGCGTGTTGTGTTTTTCGGGTTTAACCTGAGTCTAAAAGACGAAGAGCGAAGACGAGTGAATGTCTCGTGTGTCATGTCAGTCACATGATTATACATGATTAGACGTCTTCCCTCCACATCACAGACTCTGTCCTACATCTCTCTGCCTTCCCCGAGGATACACCCCCACTCTCCCTCGCTTTCTCTCTCTCTCTTTCACTCCTCCTCTTTTCTGATGAGTCATGTGACCTCCCTCTCTCGCCCCCACCCCCTCCTACCCCTCTCTGGAGACCAATCACACCCCCGCAGAGAGAGGGATGCACACTAAACACACAACAGTGCTCGTTGGCCTGGCTCTCATCATCACCACCACTCTGTCAGAGAAGAGAGAGAGCGAGGAGGAGAACAAGCTGAGAGTGAGGGAGAGAGGAGTCGCAGCAAGAGCCTGCGAGGAGGTCAGGAGGGAGAGAAATCAATTTTACCAGAAAACGAAGGAGGAGGAGGAGAAGGAGGGTCAGAGGAGAGGGGGAGGGAAGGTTCTCCCTGAATGAAGGAAGAGCTCTGGGAGTCGTTTCCTCCCCACAGTGATGGAGCGACACGAGGAATGAGGGCGGATGGTGAGAGCAGGGAGCAGCAGCAGCAGCAGCGGAGGAGGAGGAGGTGGAGAGGCTGGAGGTGGAGGCAGAGGAGGAGGTGGTGGTGCGGGAGGGGCTGCAGCCGGGCGTTGCGGGAGGAGCCGGCAGCAATCCCGGAGGAGCCGGCTGTCGGCCAACTGCCCCAGTGCCGACAAGATGTCCCCCAGCATGAAGAAGGTGGAGTGTTTCTCGCCCATGCTGTGCCACTGCAAGGTGGCCTGCACCAACAGCACCATCTCCCTCATGTTCGGATGCAAGGTGGGTGGAACCATCCGGAGATCCAGAGAGGAGGCAGAGGGCGGCGGGTCACGTGGGTGGGTGTGTGTGAGGTTGTGGCGAGAGCACTGTGGTAGTGAAACGGTCTGGTTGACGACACTTTGCCTCATAGCAGCAGGATGTTGACTTTTACAAACTTTATCAGAGGCTTTTCTTTTTGGAGAAAACGTGTCTCCATGAGTCAGAATATTCTGATCATCAGAATATGATCAGTCAAGGTCCAGCGCAGCTGAGCGCGTGTCCCGTCCTGGTCCGATAGGTCGTCCCTGACGCCTGTCCTCTCTGCTCCACTGAGCTGACCAATCAAAGCCGTCATCCCGTCCACTCTGAGGTGTGATTGGCTGCCGTGACTGTCAGTGGCAAAGTGGCAGGCATGTGCATGTGTGGTGGACATGTGGTGCTCTGCAGGGAAACACCAACTGTCCGACCAAACACACACATCAGCTCCATCAGCTGACGGAGGCTGCCTGTCTGCCTGTCTGCCTGTCTGCCTGTCTGCAGTCCCACACTGCTTCTGTAACTTCTGCCCAGTGACAGTTTGATGGCAGCTGGTCTTAATTAAGTCCCATTGATCAGCTGCCATTGACGGTTTCACGACCACATGCAGTAGATTGTATTGGCTTTATCAGCTGTTGACTTGTACGCTTCACACTGAGATGCTGATGTTTTGTAAACCTGGAGGGTTTTTTTTAAACATTATATTTGGAGCGATCCGTCGTCACTGATCTTTCGATTTGCTGAGTTTCTGTATGATGACCGACTGGCCAGAAGAATGTTGCTTCGTCTGAAACAGCTTCGTACAGATGGAAACGATGCTAAGAAGTATCTTAAGATCTTAAGAGGTCGGATAAGTTCTGATACTGAGTGACTGTTCTCATTGATACTTTAAATAAATATTACGCAGGTAAAGAAAACAATCTTTACATCTCTACCTAATGTGTGCGGGTTTAGAGTCTGAGAAGCAGGAGAGTGAATGAATAAGAAGGAGCAGACTGTGTGGGTGATTCCTCTATTAGTTTCCCCTGAATCATCCAGAAACCCTCCTCCTCCTCCTTCTCCTCCTCCTCCGCCTCCTCCGCCTCCTCCGCGTCTTCCTGAACCTCCTGTGAAATATTACAGCCGCTATAATTACGCAGGTAAAGAAAACAATCTTTACATCTCTACCTAATGTGTGCGGGTTTATAGTCTGAGAAGCAGGAGAGTGAATGAATAAGAAGGAGCAGACTGTG
>JAFBJQ010016520.1:32500-52735 GCA_016785345.1 Trinectes maculatus
CTGCAGTCTGTGGATTTGGTGTTTGTGGTGTTAGCGTTTGTCAGCATGCCTGGACTGCTGTGATATGGTCAGATAATCGACCTGCGTACCACACAGCTCCACCGGTGGTATTCAGCCATGGTTTGCTAGGTTTCATTTCTTTGAGTGAAACATCTCAAAAACTTTTGGATGGACCGTAAAGAAATGTTAATGGGGTGTTGAAATGTCAGGGTTACACGTTGCAACCAGGACTTTTCATGGGGCCTTTAAATACCTGCAAAGAAAAAGTGGGCTGTGTGGTCCAACTTCACATGAGCCTGAACACGGCTGTAGGACGGTTCAGTGTCATCAACTGCTCTCCACTCACCAGACAGGTGAGTGGAGAAATTTCCACATCCTGCTCTACATTGTTTGCTCCATACTTGATCTCCAGCAGCTGCCAATTCACAGCCTGACATCAGCAGGCAGTCGTCTCCATCACCTCTGCCACAAGAATAGAAGGAATGGATCCTGACGTCCCACAGAGACACTGATGGCTGGGAAGACGTACTCGTACTGTACTCTCCTTTTTTAATCCTCCCTTCCTCTGCCTCTCACTTGCTCTCATCAGCAGCACAGTGGAAACGCAGGAGATGAACGCTGACAAAGAAAATCCTGACAGCAGGAAAAGTGTGTGTGTGTGTGTGTGTGTGTGTGTGAACCTGGAGGGAAGGACAAGGAGAGATGTAGTGATGCTTTCTGTAACTGGGTTGTGGCTGGAGTTGGGGTTGGTAGTAAAAAGAACAGCTGGCCTCCTGTTCCTCCCCACAGAAAGATTTACAGCAGCTCTGATGTATATTTAGCACCAAGACAAAGGAGTCTGTGGCCATGAAGTCCACTCACCTTTTCACCACCTGCAGCAGAGGATGCTGGGAGGACAGGTCAGCTCTTATTATAGCCAGCCGTGTACGTGCAAACATTGTAATAACAAATACCTCTTTGTGTTTGGTTCCAGAAAAGATTTAAGAGTGGTGTAAACATGGTGGTGTGAACCAGCAGTATTCTCCATCACTGCTGCTGTAACTCAGCAGTTTGCTGTGAGTCTCAGACGTTAACTCAGTTCTGGTTGAGGACTTAAGTAGGACAGAGGTCAGCTGAACACCACCACCCACCCACCCCAGGCTAAGGAGGAGGAGGCAAAGGAGGGAGCTGCAGAGAGAGAGGAGATCAGAGAAGCAACATCTTCCCTGGCTGCGCTCTCTTTAAACACACACACACACACACACACACAGACAGTCAGACAGTCAGACACACTCGTCAGCCCTGCAGTCTGTTTTTGCTGTCTGCTTCAGACAGACAGAGGCTGCTCCCTCTCTCTCTCTCTCTCTCTCTCTCTCTCTCTCTCTCTCTCTCTCTCTCTCTCTCTCTTACGATGTTATTACGATGAGGCGATGCTCTCTCACCCCGGCAGGTTAATCCGCCCCCCCGAGGCTACTCTTTATTTTTCCTGTTAAGTCCTCCGTCTGTCAGCTCCGTTTATCTGCGAATGTTGCCACCTGCTCATAATTTAACCGGAGGACGACGACGACCTCGGTGCGTCTCAGCTCCTCTCTGAGCTAACCCCCCCTTGCCCCCGCCCCCCTCACCCTCCTGGAAGGAGCACCTTCACTGGCTCCTACATCGGCTTCACTGCAGCCTTCCTCTCTGTGTGTGTGTGTGTGTGTGTGTGTGTGTGTCTGCGAGGAAAAAGAAAAGGGGACAGGAGGAGGTGACATAAAGTGGAGTGAAGCCCCCCTCCCAACGTCTGCTTTCCAGCCAGCACCACCTCTGCAGGAGCCAGAGGAGGCGCGGAGGAGGTGACACACCACCTCCACCTTCACCACAGCAGCAGCAGCAGCAAGAAGCAGCATGCTCAACTCTGTGTGGTACGCCAAAAAGATGGGCCGCCGCATAATGGGCACCCTGAGGAGAACCAAACGGCTGCACCGGCGCCTACTGGTAGGTCACCCCCTCTACCCTCCCATTCATGAAGTAACCCGTCAAAGAGGTGAGGCGGTGGCGGTGCTGCACCATGCAGCACCAGTCATTTCCTACAACATGTGTACATCTGATCATACACGACTCTGGCGGGTGTGTGTGTGGTAATGTCGTGATGTGGATGTGACGCTGCTGGAGGAGGAAGATGTGGAAGAAGAAGCTGAAACAGGAGCTGCTGCTGCTGCGTCATGTGCTGGACCGGGTTTACATAGAAGCCAGAACATCTGGCTCAGTTCTGCACCGCAGCTCGTCCCATTTTAAACCCGATTGTTGATGGTGGTGTCATCATCTCTGTGTGTGTGTGTGTGTGTGTGTGTGTGGTGGAGGAGATCTGAGGTGATTGGTGATTAGGCTGCAGCAGCAGAGCTGTGAGTTTGCTCCGTGAGCAGTTCAGTCTGAAGGCATTGTGGACGTACAGTCACAGAGTGGGTGAATGTTCTTGTTCTTTCAGACTGTCACACTCTGCGGCTTCGCTTTTTTAAAATCTGTGTGTGTGTGTGTGCGTGCGTGCGTGCGTGCGTGCGTGCGTGCGTGCGTGCGTGCGTGCGTGCGGATGTGTTGTGTTGATGTGGAGAGACTTACCTGCATAAACAGCAGCATCATGTTCTGGGCAGATGTGAGGAACCCCTGCAGTAGCACATGCCTTACCCAGTGTTGCTTAGCAACCTCCGGGCTCCTGACACTCAGTGCCGCCCCACTGTTTACTCCTGCTAACACAAGCATTAACATACGTGATCAAGAACGCACAATGCAAGATGTCGCCAACTCGGAGCACAGTGTGGTGAGCTGCTGAAGCGCGGCGCATTTCACCTGACCACACAGTCTCACTTCAACATTTTCTTCTGCGGCTCTGAATCAGAGGGAGATTTATGATGTGAATCTGCAGCTCCCCTCGTCTTCACACAGTTTTTTCATTTGATCTGCTTCAGGCT
Organism: Trinectes maculatus; assembly: GCA_016785345.1. Lineage (NCBI taxonomy): Eukaryota > Metazoa > Chordata > Actinopteri > Pleuronectiformes > Achiridae > Trinectes > Trinectes maculatus. The sequence goes on from JAFBJQ010016520.1 coordinate 35,428, forward strand.
GTCGTCAGACAAGCAGCTGTGAAAAGGACTCGGCAACTACAGCCAAGGAGGTGGAGCTCAAACACTGAGCTACAAAATGAGGAACAACCTGAGGTTCACCTCACTGTCATTGACCCTGCAGGGCTGGTAGGCGTCCTGGTTGGAATCTTCATGAACAAACGCACACAATGGCTGATATTTTCACAGTGGAGCTGTGCTCCTGGTAGGTTTGATAATGTGTGAGCAGAGCGTGTGTGCGGCTGTGATGCAGTTCAGAGTGCAGATTGTTGTGTTTGGTGTCTTGTCAGGCGTCAACAGCCAAACTTCAGGTTAGACGACTCTGATGTGGACACACTGGCCCTTCTGTCTTCATGTGTAACCAGTCGCATTGTGCCGTACTTTACAGGACCACATCAGACAGGAGTGCGCAGAGTAAGAGAGAGAGCCAAAGGAAGTTATTAAATTGACTGGATAGTAATAATTATATTGTTATGTAATATGATTGTTGTGACTGAATACAAACATTCATTCAGTCACATGGAGATGCACTGTTAGTCACCACTCATCTCTAAATGAAGGATTTCATCACCCACAGTAGTGGACGTGAATGCTGGTGCACAGACCCTCTGAGGATCTTACAGCCTTTCATGTTTCAACTTTGTTCATTTGCAACGGTGATGTTAGTGTGAGATGTGTGAATACAGAAACACACGTTGCAAACAAACATCTAGGTCAGATAAATTTGCCTGGAAGAGGTGACACAGTGCCTGTTAGTATTTGTTGTTGTATTAAGCAGCATCCTGTTGACAGTGATGCCAATGCAGTCGTGTTGGTGCTTGTGTGGCCTGTAGGTGGAGCTGCAGACACACAGCAGCATGTGGCTCTACAGGTCTCAGGTGGAAACAGTATGCTGATGTCAGTGTCTGCAGCCTCCTGGACTTTATCATATTTATCATATTGTTGATTGGTTTCCAGATTCTGTACTTCCTGCGTGGTGCAGCGTCCGAGGTGAGCACAGAAACAGTATCCTGCCTACATGTGTAGATGTTCACCTGGATGCAGATGAAAACACTTTGAAATGGTCCATGATAGAAAAACCTCTTTCACCTCCGACACTACGAGCAGCGGCTCGTGGTTCGAACCTGAGCAGCCTGTGAATCTCCAGCTGCGGCTTCCTGCCTGCTGCCGCTAACCAGCAGTCTGTGTTGTGTTGGTCCATGGCTGCTGACGCTGACATGCACATTGCCATGTGCCTGAGTCCAGGAGCGGCATCGATTATTCATGCACTGAGTGGAGCACCCCTCCCCCACCCCCACCCCCCACCCCACCCAACCAAATCCCCCACTCCATCCTCATGCTGACGTGTGCCGCACACATCGAAGTGGGCGGGGAATGAGAGGAGAGGAGAGCAGGGTGTCAGAGAAAGAGCCGCTGAAAGAAGAGGTGACGTGAGAAAGGAACCTGGGAGCGATGCTTTGTTTTGGTTCAGAGACCCAGTGAGCCTGATCACGTCTACAGTATCTGAAGGGTGACTGCACCATCTACGGCCCTGACAACACGATGTCACAGGTCGACATCAACCTGCAGGAGTCCATCGCTCAGCTGCACCCGCTCCACAGGCAGCACGCCATCCAGCTCCAGCTCCACCGACAGCAACAGCAACAGCAACAGCAACACGCCCCGGCCACACTGTCCACTTTTACTGCCTGCGCCGTGCCGGCGTCCTGCCGAGCACGTAGTCGATTCCTCACCCTGCGTGACAGCGTGAAGAAAAGCCCGACCAAGAGCACCGCCAAAGTCATCAGCAGCAGCCATTCAGCTAACAGGCCGGAGATTCCCTGGGTTCCCTTTGTCTTCAGTCAGGTACCACAGCCTCAGCAACATGTGACTCTGTTCTGTCAGCAGCCGGAGACACTTTGTTCCATTTTTATTCAATAAGAATAACAGGTGGAATAAAACGGTCATAGTTTTGTTTTTTAACTACACAAATAAAGTCTTTTTAGAAACTATCACAGAAACAGACTCTTGGATCTCACACCAACACCAATGTTTGCGTTTGTGTGAAAACTTCACAAATAGACTCGTGTTGATGTTGTTAATATAAAATATTATCCGGGCTGGTGGATGTCTTGTATTAAATGACTGATCATTTAGTGTGTGTCTGACCCATAACCCACCTGTTCCCTAATAAATCATACCGCCTGTAATCAGACTGATCAGAAGGCTGCTTGTTGATTGATTCAACGTTTCATCATCACTTTAAGGTTTTTTGTCTTTTGGACCAGGATCAGGTGTCCTGGTTTGCTCCTGTTTCACGGTTTGTTCTTTCTGCTTAAAGATCCTGTCTGTGCAGGAGCGCTCACTCCCACCACCAAGACATGTCGAGTTGAAAACAAAACTTTGTCGTCATGTTTTTCGAAGCTTTTTGTACTTGTACTGTGAGGTGTTCAGCTCCGTTATCAGCATCTTCTTTAATGGCGCTCCAGATGTAGGGCTGGTGGATCAATGTGGTCAATGTGTGGGGGCTAATTTTAGCCACTGTTTGTTTTCCATGGGCTTTTGGTTCTGCTGCTGCAGCACAAACTATTAAGCCTCTTGGAAAGCCAGCAGCACTTCCTGCCAGCAGCACTTCCTGCCAGCAGCACTTCCTGCCAGCAGCACTTCCTGCCAGCAGCGCTGTGAGGTCGTGCTCTTACATAACCGAGGTCGTGCTGTTGAAGGCCACCTCACACTCGGCCCTCTGAACTGTGCTTTTATCAGTGTGACGTTTGTGAGCGTTTATCTTCTGCCAGACTGACTTGTCACACATGGTTGGGACGGTGGTCAAGGCGACCTTTGACCTTTGACTCTCTGTTGATGATGTAATCATGGCTTTGACATCTACAGCTCCCACTACACTCACCCCCCTCCCACTGACGCACACACACACACACACACACACACACAGGTCAGATATTATGGCTTTAATCACCTAAGAGCAGCAGGCAGGCAGACGTCACATCAGGACCGACTGAACAGTGTCAGGCAATCTGTCAATCACAGAATGTGTTCCTGTGAGTGGCTGACCTCTCACACACACACACACACACACACATACACTGCACACATTCTCCTCCTCCTCCAGCTCTTCATCTGTGCTGCACTGTGTTTGTCTAACCATTGACCCCTCACCATGCTAATGTCCAGCAGGCTGAGGCCGCCCCGCCTTCCTCATCCATAATCCCTGTGATCCCAATCTCGCCAATCCCGGCCGAGGCCACCGTCATCCCTGCGACGTCACAGGTTTTTTGTTTTCTCTTTTATTTTTTCCTCCTCTTGTGTTTTCTGTGCTTCATCCATCTGTAGATGTATCAGCTCTGCTGTGCGGCAGCTCGTCTTTCTGCTGATGTCCAGCTGTGGCTCTGATAGTGTGAGCAGAGTAGAGGTAGAAACAGCAGCAGAAATGACTTGTGAGAGCCCCTCTGACTCCTCCTGGTCAGGAACCGAGCGGGCGGCCGAGGCAGACAGGAACAGCGTGAGGGAGTGAGTACGGCAGAGGTTGATTTAGGGCCTAGAAGAGGTGGAGGAGCAGAATCTTCATCCTGTCGGATTTGATTTGATTGATTTTAGGCTTCATGCTTCAGTACTGTATCGTCTGCAGTGTGAGGTGCCACCACGTATGTACCAGTCTGTCTTTACTAATCTCTCCCTGCGTTATTCTCTGTAGCATCATGAGGAGACTAACATTGCTGCTGCCTGATTTTCTGCATGGCCAGTTTAGTGTGTGTTGTCTTTTTGCACATTTTGTTATTTTTGTATTGTGTATATGCAGCATCCATTGCACTCCTGTCCATCCTGGGAGAGGAACTCTGTTCAGATGGTTAAATCCTATGAGGCAGATTGTGATTTGTGAATTTGGACTTTACAGCTAAAATAGGATGTGGTTTGTGGATTGGATTTGTGCGGGTGGAGCTCTGTGGGACGTTGCTCAGGTTTTGGACCTGGATGTTGATGGTGGGGTTTTTTGTTGATGCTGTGTGTTCTCTCTTTAGGCCAATCCTCCGCCTGCAGTGGTCAACACAGACAGCCTGGATACGCCTCCATACGTAAGTTCACATCGGAATATGATGCGTCCACATGGTCCTTTCCCAAATATTCCTCTGGTGAGAGTTCTATTGACACCTTTCATATGACCTAATTGTTAGCAGTTTTAAAAACAAAGACCCTGGTTGGTTAATCTAGTCAGCGTGTCCATGGGCATCAGACACAACCTTTAGAATGTGGTCACTTTCTGTCCAAACAGTCCAGCCTTTCCTTTTACATCTGAACATCAGACATGTTTTCATTCAGTGTCACATCCTATAGTTCTAAACAGGTTCTGGGCACTAAGTACAAGTACTATTGAAGAAAACATCAGGTATTAATGTAGTAAAGTGCTAATGGATCTAACAGGTCACATTCATTGAATAATAATAAGTTTAAAATGTCTTCAATCTCAGCAGCTGCTCTGCAACATGTCCTCATCCCACTTTGTGTTTCAGAGACAGACGTGCATGTGGATTGAAAGTGAAGGTCTTTACTGAGTTGACAGCTCAAATGGAATCACCTGTTAAATTTATCAGAGCACCTGACATGTGATGTATCTCGTGTGTGTGTGTGTGTGTGTGTGTGTGTGTGTGTGTGTGTGTGTGTGTGTTTGTGCGTCTGTGTGTTTTGCGCGCGCACGTACGCAGGTGAACGGGACGGAGGCGGATTATGAATACGAGGAGATCACACTGGAGAGGGTAAGGCGATGAGCGGCCTTTGTTTTATTTCTCTTTGAGTCTCAGCAGTGTCATCAGAGGCTTTTACACTCAGAACACACAACTCTTGTCCTCACTACACTACACTAAACTAACCTAAACAAAACCTACTACACTACACTAAACCACTAAACCTACCAAACCCAAACTGCTAAACATAATTTACTTAATTTAATGCTGTTGTGTAAAATGTGTCCAGGTCATACAATTTTCTGAGCATTTAATACTTGTTTTTCATACACGTGTGTATGTGTATATATATGTGTATATACACACACACACACACACACACAGATATACATACATACATACATACACACATACATACACACATGTATGATAAATAGTCTTTGCTTTCCAGGGCAACTCAGGTCTAGGCTTCAGTATTGCCGGCGGCATAGACAACCCCCACATTGGTGAAGACCCCAGCATCTTCATCACAAAAGTCATACCTGGAGGAGCTGCCGCCCAGGATGGACGGCTCCGGTGAGTCACACACATGAACATACACACACATGTAAACACACGAGGTGTGTTCGTCTTTTATGAAACTGCAAACTAAAAGCTGTTCTTGTGAGTAACATGGATAAAGTGACTGTTTGTAGCCTTGGTTCAGTAAATACATCCTATAATACTTTTGATTCCACTCATCACAGGATCCAGTGTTAAGGTTTTAGTTTTAGTCATTTGCTGTCAAAGCTGGTGTCTGTTTCCCAGAACCCCCCACAGAGCCACGCAGCCTTTCACTGCTTCGTTTATAATGCATCAGCCTGAGCCTGACACACCTGATCCAGGTGACGATGATGGCGACGGCGGTAGACTGTAATCTATCAGGTGGCTTAAAGTGAAACTCAATGATCGGTGAGGTGTATGTGTTTGTGTGAAAGTTCAGGTCTGAGAGAAAAATATGGACATAAGAATGACACACACACACACACACACACGTGTTCACGTGTTCTGTCACAACATTTGGACATTAATGAATAAAGCAGTGGTGTCTTAAGTAAAGAACAGAGAAACCTGACTAAAAGTGAAGATGTTCAGGTTTTGTACCAGGCTGTAGGGTGACTGACAGGGGGCGCTGTTTACTGTATTTCAGAGTTAACGATGTCATCCTGAGAGTTAACGAGGCGGATGTTCGGGATGTGACTCACAGTCGTGCTGTGGAAGCCCTGAAGGAGGCAGGCTCTCTGGTCCGACTTTACATTCGCCGGAGGAAACCTGGGTCTGAGAAAGTGATGGAAATCAAACTAGTGAAGGGACCCAAAGGTAACGTAGACCACCGCAATGTGTAGTGTAGTACAAATACTCAGGTTACAGCTAACGTGCACATACATGGTCTGTCCACTGGTCTGTCCACTCACTCCGTATCCTCCTGCTCCTGGTGTGTTGCAGGTCTTGGCTTCAGCATTGCAGGCGGAGTCGGGAATCAGCACATCCCTGGCGACAACAGCATCTACGTCACCAAGATCATCGAAGGGGGCGCTGCACATAAAGATGGGAGGCTGCAGATTGGAGATAAACTGCTTGCTGTAAGGACGCTGTTGTCTAAGTCAGAGCAGGGACTAGTTTTGTTGGAGCGATGAAGAGGTAGAAGTGTTACTGACAGGAAGTGTTACTGACAGGAAGTGTTACTGACAGGAAGTGTTACTGACAGGAAGTGTTACTGACAGGAAGTGTTAACAACACTTTGTAAACTGAATGTACTTAAAATTAATTTATACAGAGGTGAAATAAATATCACCAGTTTGACGGTTTGTGAAAATTCTCTTTGTCTTTCTTTGTCATGACAAAGAAAATAATCAAATCTCTGCATTTAAATAAGTTCTGACCCAAAACAATATTTGATCCTGTGTTGTTTGAGTGATGTGTGTGGTGTCATGTTTGGTTGTGATGATTGGCGTCTGTCCTCAGTTTGACTGTCGATGGGACACTTGTTCTGTCTCCTTCCAGGTGAACAGTGCTTGCCTGGAGGAGGTGAGCCATGAACATGCCGTCACTGCCTTGAAAAACACTCCTGATGTGGTCTACTTGAAAGTGGCTAAACCCAACAGTGTCTTCATGAACGATAGCTTCGCTCCGCCCGACCTCACCAACTGTGAGTGACAACTCGCCAGTCGCTTTGGTTCTTGTCGTCCAGACCACAAAGATGTTCTCGCTTTACATTATTTATTTATTTGCTCTGTAAATGAGCTAAACAAGGAAACACATACATTCTCCTTGGCAAATGTTGGTTCTGACATCTGTTGTTGGTCGTAATGTAGTAACTTTGGTCCCTTGCCAACCAAAATGTGTAAATTAAAGCATTGATTTTATTGAGAGTAACATAATGCTTTAATACCATCATATCTTCTGATGTGTCAGATCTGTCTGCGCCATGTTTTTAATTCATAGCCAAGAATTATTTATGATTAAAATTGGATTTAAATCTGATTTGTGAGATTATTTTTTTTTTACTCATGAAATGATCTACAGACGTGAATGTATCTGTGGTTTATCAGAAAATGAGTCTCAGTCTAACATTAACACAACTGGTGTGTTTCAGCATACTCCCAGCACATGGAGAATCATATCAGCCCCCCCACCTTCCTCGGACAGCCTCTCCCCCCTCCAGCATCTTCAGGACGCTACTCCCCGACCCCGAAGAGCATGCTGGGAGACAATGATGTCACACGGTGAGATCTCTGTGCACATTCTGTCACTGATGAAACTTCCTGTTTTTTATTGTCTAAAACACATTGTTTAGCAATGGAGTCAGAGTTTATAAAAGCCATTTTATTATTATTGTTATTGTTAATATTATTTTTGTTGTTGTTAATTGTATTATTATAATTATTAAACAGTTCAGTTTATGAGCTAAAAATGTTTGTATCCATAGGAAGCTGGAAGTAAACAGTCATATAAGACCCTGTTTGTCTGTGGTGGAAACTCTGCCCTCTACTGCTTCAAACCTGTAAATACACACAGTGTGTCTGTCTGAGCTGCAACAACAAATCCCGGAACAACAAGAAAAAAACAATGCAACTCAGAAATACAACACACCGAGTGATTGTTAGTCTGACTTTTGGTTTAAATCAGACAGTGTATGGGTTTATCTGGCTCAAACTGCTGGGTGGATTTACCCGGGTCAGACTGTGGATGGGTTTATCTGGGTGAGGTCACATGACTTCAGGGTGATGACAGCTGATGTCTGCTGTTGTGTGGTTCAACAGGGAGCCCCGGAAGGTGGTTCTGCACAGAGGAGTGACGGGCCTGGGCTTCAACATAGTGGGCGGCGAAGATGGAGAGGGGATCTTCATCTCCTTCATCCTGGCTGGAGGACCAGCCGACCTCTGTGGGGAGCTGAAGAAGGGAGACAGACTGGTCTCGGTGTGTACACACTTGAATAACACACACTTACTTTTTATTGCAAAAATACAGTATATCAGTATTCATTTATATGAATTTGTGAATATGGGCTATACAAATAAAATTTGATTGATTGATTTATTTATACATAAATAAGGTACATTTGGTAATTATATTTATCCTTTTATATGGCAATCCTATAACTCTGTTTTTAATTTTACATAATTAAACGGTTCGTTAAAGTTTTCTTTTTACTCAGTCTCCTCTGTGTTATTTTCTTGTCAGGTGAATGGAGTGGACCTCCGAACCGCTACCCACGAACAGGCCGCCGCCGCCTTGAAGAACGCAGGACAGACGGTGACCATCATCGCCCACTACAGACCGGAGGGTGAGACATCAGGACTCAGTCCTGCAACTCTTTTGTTCAGTGGATAGGGTTTGAAGTTGTCAGGAGAAAAGTATTTCAACCACAAATTCCTGGGGGTATAACGGAATTCTCTGGAAACCTAGAAAACCTGGATTTTCATGATTAAGGATCTAGAAATACTACATCTCCTTTGACAATAAAGAATCCTTCAAATAAGTTATTTTTGTGAGATGTGTTGATTTTCTGGCTACTTAGTGTTTAATAAGTCATGAATTCATATGTTTAAAAAAAACAGAAGTTACTCTGTAAACTCTGTGTTTAAAATAGAAAAAATTGCTTTGGCGAAATGAAAATGGTGAAATGAGTCCTGAGTGGTTTTCTTCATGATCCGTTTGTCTTCTTGTCCAGAGTACAGTCGCTTTGAAGCAAAGATCCACGACCTGAGAGAGCAGATGATGAACAGCAGCATCAGTTCTGGATCCGGGTCTTTGAGGACCAGTCAGAAGAGGTCGCTGTACGTCAGGTGAGATCACAGCTCAGCTCAGACACTCGTAAATACAAAACCACCAAAGAGAAAAAATAGTATTATGATTTGATGTGACAATTTAAAAAAGTAAAATAGGTTATATAATGATAGAATGTTTTTCTGTATATTCACAATGCAGTTTCTTTTACATTATTATACAAAATATTTTTAATTTAATTTAAGATTTGTCACTGGGCTGCTGCTGCAGAAAAATACAGTCACTTGTTACCATGATGAAATTCTCTTGTAATTTTTTATTCATAAAAAAAACTTAACTACAGTTGTTTTACTGATCTGTAGTAAAGTATTGTAATAGAATATAAATGGTAAACATCCTACTGATTTAACGACTTAACGGTCCAGCATTCGATTTCCCGGGTGTCTCAGTGTGAAATGCGGTTGAACGTCTGTGATATCATAATACACCCTCATCCACGTTAAAACCACTAATTGATGTGTTTGTCATCTGTGTGTGGTGCAGAGCTCTGTTTGACTACGATAAGACCAGAGACTCTGGTCTGCCCAGTCAGGGACTCAACTTCAAGTTTGGAGACATCCTTCATGTGGTGAACGCCTCCGATGACGAGTGGTGGCAGGCCAGACAGCTGACAGCACAGGGAGAGGTGGAGGAGGTGGGAGTGATCCCCAGCAAGAGACGGTCAGTTCTCACACTGTTATTTATGTTGACAACTCCGGCGTTTGTCACATGTTTGTCTCCTATCGAAGTGGTTCTATCTACTGTGGTTTAAAAACATAACGACTGAGTTTCAACAGTTCAACACTGAAACTCTGCTGATGTCACAGAAAAAGAATAATCACAGAAAATAAGACGGTGGATGAGAAATTAAAGGTCCAGCTGAACATCCAGCAGCACATCAGACTGCCTGGAGTCCGTCTGCGTGATAGTGACCTCTGCTGACCTTTTTGTCCCGTTTGGCCACAGGGTGGAGAAGAAGGAGAGAGCGAGGTTAAAGACGGTGAAGTTCAACGCCAAGTCTCGAGAGCGAGGGGTGAGTGTAGTCGGAGCCTGTCGTAAATCTCACATGTTGTAAATCTCTGTTCTGTCAGACTGTGTTAAAGTGAACTCTGCGTTTCAGCCGCTGCCACCTGATCTCCACTTACTAATGTTTGACTAATGTTGAGAAGCAGCTGACCAGTTAACAGCATGTACAGTCGTGTTCGCTTCACCACTCGAGCGTCTCAGCAGCCAAACCGCAGCAGTGCCTCGCCCCCCCCCAGCACCTTTTAAACCGCGTGCTGCTTTAACACGCGTCTCCTGAACGCCTCGCCCAGTGCTGCCCACCCCCCCCAACACACCGGTCTGAGGGGGGTGAGGAAATAACATGCATGACAAACCCCACCCCCACACCCCACCCCTTAAAGAGAGAAACGCTTGACATTGACATCTGACTCTCTGCCCCCCCATCCCCCCTCGCCCCCCCGCCTGCTCTATGCAGCATGTGACCTAACAACATCACTCATTCTGTTTCCTGTCTCACACATTCAGCTCTGACAAACAGTCGCTGCACTAATCAGTACTTTCACTGACAACGGTCACCACGGTCTGGTGTGAAGTTAAAGGTTCAGCAGCTGTTAATGAGTCAGACTGTCAGGCAGAGACCAGCAGCAGCGAGCAAACAGAGAAACCCACTCTTACACTGTTCCTCTGAACTGTTACACTGTTCCTCTCAACTGTTACACTGTTCCTCTGAACTCTTACACTCTTCCTCTGAACTCTTACACTGTTCCTCTGAACTCTTACACTGTTCCTCTGAACACAACCTGTAACCTTCATGTTTGCCTCTGTCATTATTCAGAGTTAAACGGCTTTGTGTGGCAACATGTGTAATAATATAACAGATCTTATCAAATCAGAACCAGAACCAGAACCAGGGATCAGGATTCACAGTCTGATCTGGTCTTAACGAGCTTCTCTTGTCGCCTGTTGCTGCCACGTGTCTCTGCACATCACCTGCATGTTCACGCTTCTGCTTCCTGTCTGACGTCTGCTGCCTTCACTGTCACCGTGTTACAGTCGACCTCTGACCTGATGGGTCCCTGTGTGTTCACGTTGTGTTCTCAAGAACAAACAGGTTCAGTCTGAGTCTGTGGGCTCAACAGCTTCAGTGAGTCGTTTCAAATCAGACTCTCTGGTTGACCCTCTGCTGGACCATCTTTCTTCATGTTTGTCCTGTGGTTTTGTGACTTGACAATCTCTCTGCTGCTCTGAGAGTTAGAGGACATCTGGATTTGAAAAGACGTCTGATGTCCAGCTCAGAGCTGATGGCTGAAGAGAATTGATGGCAGCTGTATGTGAACCACAGACTCAGACAGAGGCTTCTCACTTTCTCCACACCCACGTCAGACACCCCCATCTCCTCCTCTTGCTCCTCTTTTTGATTCCATCACTTCTCCTCCTCCTTCTCCTTCTCCTCCTCAGCAGTCTCTCAATGACAAGCGTAAAAAGAACCTCTTTTCCCGAACGTTTCTGTTCTCCAAGAGCAAAGAGGCGAGCGAGCAGGAGACCAGTGATATCGACCGTAAGTACCAGCGCGGCGGGGCGGGGCAGTGGGCGGTCTGTCTGAAAGACGAGTGGTCGGCGACAGGAAGAGAGGTCAGCTGGTGGCGGCGGCGTACTACAAATGAGCCGCGGCAACAGGGCCCGGCTGAAATTCTGTCATATCGCCACTGAGCAGGATGTCAAAACTTCCCCAGTGGTTTTCAGGAATCTTTTTCACTGAAACCATCTCAGATGAAAAGGCACAACATTTGTTCACCCCCCCCCCCCCCCCCCCCCCCCCCCCCCCCCAACACTCGCCCCCCGTCCCCTTCCCCCTCCTCCTCCTCCTCCTCCTCGGTAAAATGGCCGCCCTACTGACCGGCCGCTTCCTCTGCTCTCTCTGTCTGTCGCTGTAACTCAGTAACTTTGTGTTTTTGTGGTTGTTTTCCTTTTGTTGTTCTCTGGGCTTTGCTGACAACAACAGGACAACAGCGAGGACGTGCTGTCCAAAGGCCACAGTAAGTGTGTCCCTGTCCCAACATCGCCCCCCCCACTACCCCACCACACAGTCATCCTCATCCATCAGCCACCTGGAACAGGCCTCATCCAACACTGTCTGTTTGAGACGATGACAAACTGCTGCATTTAATAGAAATAATTCACTTAAAGATGTTCAGGAAAATAAACCGAGTTTCATTAGAACTGAACAATTAAGTGTATGTTACAGTGACTTTTCCACAAAGTGTCAGTGTTGACTTAGTTATTATATCATTATGCTACTGTTGTGGGAGGATAAAGTAGAAGATCCACTGAGAGGTTTTAAAATATTTAAACACTGCCAAACTTTTCCAGAAGAAATAAAAGTAAAATTTCCTTCGATTAGGAATTAAAACAAAAACCCTAATATGCAGATTGCATGTTTTTCCAAAGTTTAAAAGCCATTAGTTCCTCCTCGAGAAATAAAAATTAAACAAAACTTCTTTCATGTTCTCTTTAATCCTTAGAGTGACAGTCTGCTCCGAGTTCAAATAATATGTCACAGTTTAATAAACCTGACAAACCAGAGTGGGCTAGTGTCCTTAAATCACTTGACAATGATGATGATGTTTAACAATAAAATGAGCAATTAGATATATATATATATATATATAAAATAAGATAATGAGAAAATAAATCTATAAACGATGAGGAGGAATAAAACAACAATTAATGAAAACGCTGATTGACAGCATGTTAAAGAAAAAGAAAACTAAGCAAAAATAATTAGCTTGAATAAAAGCTGTCAAATGTAAAGCTTTTACAAAGCATAGTGATTTATGTGCCAGAATGTACATTGAATCGATGATGAATGAAGCCTTAGGGGAAAGCGATGCTTTGTTTAACCCAGCGTGTCCTGTGTTTTGCTGTGATTTCAGAACACGTGACGTCTAACGCCAGCGATAGTGAGAGTAGCTACCGTAAGTGTGATGCTCTGCCTGAGACGTCCACCTGAACCCGCTAACTGCTAACTGTCCAACCTGCACTGATCCTATTCATGAGCATAAACTGCTGACTAGACAATAACAGCATGACCCCCCCCACACACACACACAGACACACACACAGACAGTTTATACACAGTTTGATTAATAATTAATAAAGAAAATGTGTGTTCTTTCATCATATCATCACAGAAACCACAAAATCTGGTCAGTAACTAACAAGAGAGAATGAACTCTGTGTCTTTCATCTCATCTTTCACTCATTCACGTTCTCTCCTGTAACATAATGGCTGTTCTGACGCATGTACGTGTGCGTTTCCAGGTGGACAGGAGGAGTACGTGTTGTCATACGAACTTGTCATTCAGCAGGAAGGTAAAACAAACACAGAGCAGATCTCAGATCTGTCTGTTTAAACTTTACGCCCACACACAAAACAGATTTTTAAAAACAGATTCACATCATTTTATTCCGATAAGAGCAGTATGACAGCTGTATTTAGCATAATCAGTATCAATACACACAAAACGCACACTGTAATATCACACGTCATCATCATCTTCACCTGAATCACATCGCTCTTCTGTCATAGTGAACTACACTCGTCCTGTCATCATCCTCGGCCCCATGAAGGATCGGATCAACGACGACCTGATCTCCGAGTTCCCAGACAAATTTGGATCCTGCGTTCCACGTGTGTTTTCTATAACCTGCAGCATTAATCACAAGATATTCTTATTATTTTTAGATGAGGTAGGTTTGTATCAAGAAACAGTGTGTTTATATAAAGGTTCTTGGTCTGCGCCCACAGACACGACAAGGCCGAAGCGGGACTACGAGGTGGACGGCAGAGACTATCACTTTGTGGTGTCCAGAGAGCAGATGGAAAAAGACATCCAGGACCACAAGTTCATTGAGGCAGGACAGTACAACAACCACCTGTATGGAACCAGTGTGCAGTCGGTCCGAGAGGTGGCTGAGAAGGTACTTTGGCCTGAATGTGGACCTCTTCCCCACTCACCGTGTCAGGAACAAATCACTCAATTAAATGGAATAAGATTTCAGTAACTTACAGTTCTGGATTAGTTTAGCTAAAAAAGAATAGACTGAATGGAAAAATATTTACAGATACTGTACAGTATTATTTTATATATATAATATTTGTAATATTGCAAGAAGCCATACCAGTAATTGTTTTCCCGTTTGTGAAGCACTGGCCAGAGCAGCGTGAAACGTGAATTAACATGTGCAACATTTCTGTAAATACTGTTTTCATACATTTATTTCACACATCTCTGTCACCTGCACTATTTATTCATCTACTGAAATGTTTAAATACCTATGTTTCTCATTTGTTCAATACTTCCACTTACTTACATTGTGCAGTTTTTATTTCTCTTAGCTGCAGGTTCTGTCATATTATATATTATATTATATATGACATTTGACTTATATCATCAGGAAAACATTTGAATGATTAAATGTATCTGACATTTAGTGACATTCATTATCTGGCGTGTTCCTTAGGGTAAACACTGTATCCTGGATGTGTCAGGGAACGCCATCAAGAGACTCCAACTGGCTCAGCTTCACCCAATCGCCATCTTTATCAAACCCAAGTCTGTGGAGAACATCATGTAAGTGCTGATCGCTAACATTTTATTTCTGCAACACAAAAGCTTCCCTCTCTCTGTCTGATCCAGCGTTTCCTTCCTGCAGGGAGATGAATAAGCGTCTGACGGAGGAGCAGAGCAGGAAAACCTTTGACAGAGCCACGAAGCTGGAGCAGGAGTTCACAGAACACTTCACAGGTGAGAGGGCGCCCCTAGTGGTTTTGACACACTGGTCACCAGACCCCCAGTGGTTTTAAATAATCCTATGATAATAATAATAGGATAGTATTATCAAATTATCCTATTTGTATTATTGTGTGTGTGTGTGTGTGTGTGTGTGTGTATATGATATGTACAATGGTTTTTACATAATTCACAAAAAAATGAACAAATTCCCATAAGAAGAGTAGAAATCAAGATAAGAAAGACAAAAACACACATGACTGAGGCCATAGGCGTAATGATACTTTTCGTGTGTGTGTGCAGCCATCGTGCAGGGCGACACTCTGGAGGAGATCTACGATCAGGTGAAACAGATCATTGAGGATCAGTCAGGTCCTTTCATCTGGGTGCAATCCAAGGAGAAGTTGTGAAGATCAGTCGCACCACTTCCTGTTCTGTTTCGATTCTGTTTGTTTTATTTTGAAAAGAAAAGTCAGCAACCTCAGTTTCCTGACCAGCAGAGTAAAGCACACAGGAAGTTCGATGACATCACACTCAACACGGTACAGCTCCTTCCTTCAAAAGGAGTGGTTCAAAATGGCCAGAAGTTGCATACAAAGCAGATTTGATCTTTTTCTTTTCTCTTTTTTTGTCAGATATTTTTTTCCCTTTGTTTTGGAAGTCGATGGACAGAGTTTCAGTCTCAGGCGCCGCCTGTCGAGCCGCTCGAAGGCTGAGACACAAAGAGCAAAACTTTGCACGTTTGAGCTTTAACAGCATGTGACTCAGTTGCTGGTTTATTTCCCATCAGCCCCTTCACCTCAGTGTCTGATGTCACAGCTTTTCTCCTCTGTTTTGCTCCTCAGTTTTTTCCTTTTTTACTCATTCAGTTTTATTTTTTGCTCCTCATTGCTGCTGGATGTTTGTCAGGATGCTCTGTAGGGTCCAGCTCTGCTACCAGGGGGCGCTGTTTGAAAAGTAATCATTTTCAGATCAGATGAATGATCTGAAAGTGATGATGAATCAATCAGGTGAATGATTCAAACTGTTTGGATCTCGCCAGTTTGATCTCGAACATGTTAAAGGTTCAGCCTCATCCTCTCTAATCATCAATTATTACAGAATTACCACACATAATTACAGAGCGAACCTGAAGTTGTTATGACGGACAAAATACTAATAGAAATATATTTTCAAAAATGTCATGAGATATAAGAATATTTTCTCATATTTACATTGTATCTGTCAAGATACAAAAAATGCTGAAACAGATCAGTTTTATGAAAATGACACTTTTGTAGACATAGACAATAGGCAACTGATAAAATGAGACCGATTTTTTTTTACAGTGTAGTAGATTGATACATTTGAAACATGTTCAAACATTTCAGTCGAATGTTTTTCTCCTCATCCTGTTTGGGGTTTTCACATTTCAATAACAGCGCCCTCTTGTGGTGTGAGTTAGAAGCATGCAGACACTCGGTCGCCATCCATCAGTGTCGTCAGTGTCTTACTATGTTGACGATGTCGATCATGTGTTTAGTTTGGGCGGACCTGGAGACGAGCTGCCACCTCCAAGTTCATCCAGGAAACATGCAGACGATTATTGTACAATGAGATTTTCAGATACTTAACCCTCGGTAAACTGCCTATTTTGTTATAATGAAAGTCTATATTGAAATTTACTTAAGCACTACTACTATGGGAATTATTTTCTTTGCATCTTTAATCATATATAGAAGAATATAAAGATATTTGAATATGAATATATATTTTCTCTTTTTCTTTGATCACCACCTCCTCTGTCTTCTAATTTTCTTTTTAAAACGTAATAAAAATTTAACAAGAAATCAAAAAGAAATGTGATTCTCTTCTGTTGCAGTGTGCAGTGTTTAAAATGTGAAACATATTTTAGTCTCTGGTTTATCTACAAAACATTAAGTTTTACCCATGATGCTTTGCAATGAAATGTCA
The DNA here is from genome assembly GCA_016785345.1 of Trinectes maculatus. Lineage (NCBI taxonomy): Eukaryota > Metazoa > Chordata > Actinopteri > Pleuronectiformes > Achiridae > Trinectes > Trinectes maculatus. The sequence goes on from JAFBJQ010016520.1 coordinate 52,157, forward strand.
TCATATGATAAAATATGAAAATGCAGTAAAATTCATGGCAAAGATGACAAAGATGTCAAATAAAAAATGTCAAAGTTTAAAAGAGGGGGAAGATTCAAAAGTCCAAATATATTGAGATGTGAAACTGTCAAAAAAAACACCTGAAAAAAATGATTTCTAAAATCTAAAAATGTCACAAAAAAATTCAAAGAATGTTCAAGTATATTCAGATGTAAAGCGGTCAACCAGGTCCGGTATTGGCGGCTTGCTGAGAGGACGTGCTCACCTCGGCTCCGCTATCTTTCTGTAAAAATCTGGACAATACTCGTGAAATGGGACACTGAACGACGTCTTGGAACAGCTGCGATGCCTCAAACTGAAAGAAACAGTAAAACCGCCAGCAAGGTCAGACGAAGTTACCCAACTTCACACACAAACTTAGGTTTTCTGGCGTCTAATCCACAAAATATCATTCTGGGGGGTGATTTCAGGCTGTTTTCTGCCAATTGGGCGCGTTATTTCCCTTTTTCGGGTCTGGCCATTTTTTGAAATTTTCGACATACTAACCCCTTACGTGTTTTTGCGATTTTGGACTGATGA
>JAFBJQ010016619.1:0-11016 GCA_016785345.1 Trinectes maculatus
GCTCTGAGTCCTGGTCTGCGCCACTGGTCGCACGCAGGTGCGCACACTCCAAGCGCATCAGCGGAACCCCCCCTCCCCCACCCCCCCCCCCCCCTCCTCCGCCCCCCATTCATCAGGAGTCCTGTGTGGGTAAGTCAGTGTGCGTCAGCCCCAACTGCTGCTTCACACATTTACTATCATCATTTAATAACACAATAATAACAACAACAACGACAATAATAATAACAATAACAACGACAATAGTAACAATGATAATGATAATAATAATAATAATAACAAGTTACTTTTTAATAATTTAAAAAGTAACATTTCTTCCTTCCTTCCTTCCTTCCTTCCTTCCTTCCTTCCTTCCTTCCACTCATATCAGCCCTGGTCCTTTTCACAGCTGGATTTCAGTGTTCAGTGTTCGGTGTCTTGTCTTGAAGCGCCTGCTGTTTGCTTCCTTGTCATCCTGCTCAGTGACAGCAGCCAGGCAGCATCAGACAGTGGAACTGCAGCCTGTGTGTGCAGTGTTTGTCACCGTGTGGGGCCCGTGTTGTCTGTGCCATGTGTGGATCCACACTGCTCTGTTCACTCAGTGGTAGAAGAAGAGATTTGGACTTATTTTTTGTTAAACTGACATTTGCTGACATTTTAGTCACAAGAATGGGAAACAAATATTAATATAAAATGACATTTCCCATGTGTCATTAAAATGTATGTCCTGGTTCACTGAGGGTCGGGGTCACCGGGGTCACTGCCTCTGTCTCCGAATAGTTTGATGCACATTAGTGTGGATGTGTTTGTGTCTGTAGCAAATGAGGAGGGAGAAGAAAAATGGCCACTTGTTGTGCACGAGGACACCTTCTATGTGCTTTATGAACTGGATGAATTGGTCAATGTCAACAGACAGTTCAGCATGGTGTGTGTGTGTATGTGTGTGTGTGGGGTGCAGCCGCTCTGGCTGTGTGGCTGTTGCCCTCTGCTGGTTGAATTGAGAAATGCAGAGGTAATAATTATTTTTCTCACTAAATTAGTGAATTACAGTCACTATAATTTAATATTTCAGCTGAGTATTTGAAAGCCTTAATGAAATTGTAAAATTATTTGATAATCAGTCAGTGGAAACTTGTGATGCTCCAATAATTGATTGATTGTCTACATCAGTACAGATTCTTTTTTGTAAATTTTGTGCACCATGTGGGATTGTGGGGCCTAAGTTAAATGCATCACTTAACATTGACAGTGTGTAACAAGGAGCAGTTTGAATGTCGACGTGTTTTCTCCTGACCTTTCAGAGCTGGAGGTTTTTTCTTTTTGAGCCGCGAGTCACCGCGTGCTGCGTGTTTCATTTAGGATTTATCATTGTATGTTGTTAACGTCACAGCCTAGAACAGCAATCATCCCAACGACAAATGAAAACACAAATGTTTCCTACACTGTTTGCACTGATTGTGTTCATTAGAGGAAAGGTCACACAAATAATGTAGGAATATGCAAAGTCGCCCTGAATTTAAAACACTGTTGTGGATTTTTTAAATTATTATTTTATAGAGACTCCCAAATGGCATCATAAAAATTAGTACATAGTGTTATTATAGTCGTAGCTTGTATTTGTGTGGCGTCCGTCCCTTTAATGACATTTTTCTTGATTGAGATAGTATTCGTCCGATTTTCTTTGGACGCTGCTGGGAAACGTGTGATTGGTCAGGTGACCTCTTCCAATCAGTATAATCAACGATAGGTTGAGTGACTGAGCATGTTGTCCCAGGTGAATAAGAAGATCAGTGTAGTTCCATGCACCTTGATGTCACAGTGTCTCTGCAGGATTTGCTGCTCAAAGTGCACACTCAGCAATTCAGGAATGAAATGAGCTACATGTTTGGGCCACAGATATCCTGAGAACATAAGGTACAGCCAGCGGCCTCAACTCCACATGACTCAGCAGATACTGCATAGATAGAACCCACGATGAATAGAGCCTTATATTAGATTCCCCTACACTGCAACACAGAGTCACAGCTGTTCGGTGCAGCTGGTGATTTTTACCTTCAGAGAGAGAGAGAGAGAGAGAGAGAGAGAGAGAGAGAGAGTCAGGTTCAGTGACAGTGGGAGATTCTTCCAAATGCTGCGTTCGAATGCATGTTCACAGATTTTATTCCTTCATGTTTGTCTTGGAATAATATTTCTTTTCCTGGTGTTGCTTGGACCAGTGTGTCTGTAGAGGACAGCGTGGTGTTTGTGTGTTTTTTATATATATATATATATATATGTGTGTGTGTGTGTGTATATGTTGTCGCCCATCTCGGCCTCTCAGGCTGCATACACGATGATTGATGTCATTTGGTGCCATCAGTGGCAGCTTAATTTGGTGTAGAGTAGAGTATGGACATGCTGAATGGGAAAAGCAACTTAAATGGAGCTAAATCCTTGACAAACAGATGTGAGCCAGATGTTCCTGCCACAGAGACCCCAAGATGGATTTAGCAGTCCAGCAGTTTGGTGGAAGCTGCAGGATCTGGATGTGCATGTGCATGATGGAAGGAGAAGGTGCACGTGCAGACCAGTGCTCCATCAAGCATGATTAAGTCAGTGTTTTATCACATAGATGGTATAAATGTGGCTAAATATGAACTGTGCTCCAGATTCCGACTGTCAACTGAATCCTCTGTGTGTTTATGTTTGTATGACATCACCCTCAGTGTCGTACATTTCTCACAACTCACAATAACAGCTGCTTTTTGATCGTCAACAATCGACGGATGAGGTCATTGAAGCTTTATTCCAAATCAGGTTTGCATCACAATTACAATGAAATTATATCAGTCAGTTGCACAGGTTTACACAAATAAGGCAAAATGAGAAAAAAAACACATCACGAAATTCAAAAATAAATGAGTATGGTCGGAGCGAACCGCGCTTCTAAAGAAAGCAGAACTAAATGAATGCGAGTCAAGTCATATGTAGAAAAAGGCTTTTGGTAAAAATGATAACATCTGGATAAAAAGACATCAACAAAAATGATTTTGTCTAAAAAAATAAAGGTCAAATGATATCATAACCACAGATAGAAAGAATTATTCACATGAGCATTAGTTATTGCTTCAGATATTTGCATGTAAAGAACTGCTTGTACCTAAAATTCACTTTCAAAGTAATAATAATGATAATTAACAATAATAATAATAACAGTAAATACAACTGGTGCTGAAAAGATGTATTCAACAGGAGCAGGGCACACTGAAGTCACATGAGCAGATCGTGCTCATACGTCAACGGTTCATGAAGCCAAACAGACAATAGGTGTGAATCTGGGAAAACTGCAACACAACCTCTGCTGCTGTGGATGTTGTGTTTGCAGCCTTGGCAGTTCGAGTCATGCAGAGAGCTCCAGTGTCTGTGGCTAATTGGGACCTCGAATGTCTTTTCATTTGGGGATTTTCCAGAAAAGCAACACCGCCCTCATGTCTGCACACTGAATATAAAGCTACTGTCGCACAGCTGTTTGCATTTCTGAGCATAAAAGTCTGCAACTTTACAAACAGACCTGAACTCATACAGGAAATGCAGCGTCATGAACACTGCAGCACAATGCAGCTGTCTCTTAGTGAAATGTTTCAACAAAAAGTTTTAGCATTCATCAAACGTTTCCTTGTTTAGCAATCAAATGACTCACAACAGCTTGGATCAGGATTCGTTAGAGCTGCTGGTTGACAGATGTTCTGCTGTAGCACCACATTTACTGTCCACAAGTTTACCACCTTTTTTCAAATTGAATCCTCATAACAGAAAAGAAAAAAAAGCTTATTTCCCTAAAAGTCAAAGGATGAACTCAATTTGTCGTATTGATCCTTTCCACTGGCAACAAAGCAAATAAGAACATTTTCTACAAATGCCAAATCAATTCTTAGTGAATTTCACTCTATTACGCTATTTATCAATACAATCATTCTAAAACCTGAAACTGAAACCTTAACATCACTTTGTCGTCATGATTTTCTGTCGCTGATAAGCTGGACCGTCTGATAAGATCAAGTCAGGATCAAGTCAGGCTCCGCTCAAGTTAATTACGCCAAAACATGATCCTGCTCAGAGCATCCAAATACCGATCAATAATATTTGCAAGTATCGTCAAAGCGTATAGAAACAACAAACGCATCTACTATTAAAAAAAACACACACACACAACATAGTCTGAAAAAATTGCTAAAGCTTAAACTACTCAGCTCTTTTTCAATAGTTCCAGTCAACGAAGCAGGAGAAGAGTAACACTGTGTTGCTGCATGTGCATAACATAGAAGCGTAACTTACTGGTTTCCTGGTGCTTTTCTAAGAGCAGGGCTTATATATATATACACAACTACACGTTTCTTCAACTCCAACCGCACCTACACACACACACCTACACACACACACACACACACACAGGATTCCTCAACGTGAAAACAGAAGCTGCCACTATCACATTAGCCAGACGTCTGTCCCTGTTTCCTCCCGACGTAAACAGAAAAGGGAAACTGCGTTGGCCGTTCTCGATCCAGAGGAGCAAAAAGGTCTGATGAAGGTTTTACAGTTGGCTTCTGGAAAATGGACTGCAGGAAATTTCAGTGCATTCATAATGAGTTGTCACACTCTGAAGGCAACACATTTAGCATGGCTATTATCAAGGAAGCAAAGTTCCATGTGCCTGGGCCCAGAGACGCAAACCCGGGCCCCCGGCCCATTAGTACAAAGTAAGAGTTACAAAGATCAAAGCCAGTTTGGAGTAATAACAGTAAAAATGTTCTCTTTTTTTTTCTTTTTCTTTTTTTTTTTTGCATAGCATTTGGCCTTGTTTTACCATCATCTACTGTAGACTCGAGAAAATCTGAATGCCAAATGCCGAAAAGAGAAAAAAAAAAAACTAATCTGTGACTGAGCTCGAAGATGAAATGAAATAAACTAAACCCAAAGGAAAAAAAAAAACGTGTCAAATCTCACATGTACAAACTCAAGGCAAACATGGCAACGTTTTCCTGAAGCAACAGACATGCACCGTGACCCAATGACCCTAAAAAAAACCACACACACACACACACACACGCACATCTATGACACAAGGGCTAAGTGCTTGGCATTGCGGAGCTCACACCGCTCCTTTAATCACCGGTTCCCTGTTGAGATAGGTGGCCCAGTACACCAGGTTGAAGGTCCCAAACAGCACCGGGAACACAATCCTGGACATCTTGTCAATCTTACTCACACTGTTGTAAGTCTTTTTGGGGTCCGGGGCCTTGGTCTCAGAGGGTTTGAGCTGGACGGCTGTGCTGTTTGATATGGTGGAGATGGACATGTCCTTTGTAAGGTTGGTTGTGTAGTTCACCCCAGCTGAGCAGGTGTTGTTTGGCTTCTTGGACAAAGCCAGTGGGTCTTTCTTCTGCAGAGAGGAGGACAAACGCATGGATTTAGCTCATGTACACACAACTGGGGCACAATGATTCTTGGTACTTTCCAAGAATCGAACGTAAACACTTCAACGTTTAGCCACTGTCATGGCCTACAGGGGGCAGTATCTTCTCTCGCATGTTGTCAGTACCTTGGGTTGTTGGGCCTCCATGGCCTTCTTCCCATCCCAGGCCCAGCTCCTCTTGGTGAAGTAGTTGACTGTAGCAAACTCAATGAGGGCGGAGAAGACGAAGGCGTAGCAGACGGCGATGAACCAGTCCATGGCGGTAGCATAGGCCACTTTGGGCAACGAGTTCCTGGCACTGATGCTGAGAGTGGTCATGGTGAGCACTGTGGTGACACCTGGTGGTCAACAACACCGCGTCACTTTTACTGATGAGACGAGTTTGCATTTTTGAAGTCTGACGGTGCAAAAAGCGATGCGGTTATAAAATCAAGTTCCGGCGTTTTGGAGCTCACCAAAGACGGTCCTCGCTGGCACAGACTCCCGGTTGAGCCAAAAGGAAACCTGGGACAAGATGACGGTCATGAAGCAGGGCATGTAGGTCTGGATGACAAAGTAGCCGATCTTCCTCTTCAGGTAGAAGTGAGCCATCATCACGGTGTATTGACCTGTAGACAACAACGGGACAGAGGAGGACAAAACAGCATGTGTATGTGTGTATGTGTATATACATATATATATATATATAGAGAGAGAGAGAGAGAGAGAGAGAGAGAGAGAGAGAGAGATGTCCGAAATTATGGGCCTACCGACATTGATTCAAATTTAATATCAGAAATGATCTGTATCGGTTTTTACTTTTTTAATTATATATATATATAGTTGGACAATATCAATATATCGCTTATTGGTAAAAAAAAAAAAGCCAATATCGAACATCCCTAAAATATATATATAAACACACACACACACACACATATATATATATATATATTATTACAGTCTAGTGATACAGTAGGTTGTAACTTGATCGATTTTGTGAGATCGCCTCTCTTTTTAAAAATGTCTTCCTTTCAAACCCCAAATTATGTCGTTAAATGTCTTTTTTTCGTTTTTTTTTCTTCCGTCTCTTTTAATCAGTCGTCGTCCTTTCGACCTTTCGACCTCAAAGTCTGATTAAGAGCTTCAAAGATAAACTTTACTCGACAACCTTGACAGATCATCAACTTTTACACACGACCAGAGAACAGGTTGGTGCAGAATCATCATATCCCGTTCGCCGGCTGAAGATTGCATTTGAAGGACCCCCCCCCCACCACCCCACCCCCCCGCCCTGATAAACTATAGAAAATCCACAGATGACTGCTTCTTTCTCCTGGCAAAATCGGATTTTTCTGTCTCACTAATCCCTCGTCACAATCTGCATCCTGTATCTCCCTCTCTCTCTCTCTCTCTCTCTCTCTCTCTCTCTCTCTCTCTCTCTCTCTCTGTCTCGCCCTCACTCTTTCTCTTCCTCTCTTTCTCTGCATGTGTGTGTGTGTGTGCGTGTGTTTATTCAGTGGATTTAGCTTTGGTTTATACTGCTGCCAACCAGCTGTATGTTTGATCAAGGGACACAAACACACAGTTTAATGTCCCACAGCAGAGCTTTGAACCTTCAGCGTGCCCGAATGGCCCCGTACTCCAGCATTCCACTTTTCTAAGCAGTGTCCACTGTTGATCATTTATTTCTGAGTATTGTGTTCTGGACTCCTGTTTACGCAGTGGAATATTTTCACAAAGAAGTACGAGAAGGAAGACGTGACTCTCCTCAGCTTGTTCAGTTTCCACTCGTGCACAATGTCACCCTGGCTGTGGCACATGGTCGGCACCCGAAGGAGAGCCAAATGAGAAAACACCCTGACTCTCATTGTCTGTTCTGGGGCAAACCTCTCTGCATGTGGATCAAATCAGAATTATCCACTAATTGACTATTTACAGGGCTCGAGAAAAGCCCTAATGCACTTGATATTAAATCCCCCTCAGATATTTTAGAGTGTCTTTTTGGAGTGGCTTGCTTTTTTTCAGCAAGCCATTTCTTTTTTACAAGATGGCCAAGTTAAGCCCCTCAGTGTGTTGGAATGGGCCAGCCAGGCCGAAGCGGCTGTTACATGGGATTATGGACGACAGTAAGGAAGGGGTATGCAGGAGAAAGGAATGGCCAGATCTCCCCTCAATGACTTCCAGATGGACGGCAAGCACATGGTCTCTCACTGGAGAAACATGCTCAGCTCGGGTAACTTGTGCTCCATAAGGGGCTTAAACCTAGCTTCTTTATAATGAGAGTGGCTGGGGTTTTACGTGGAAAGTGAGATAACATAAATTTCAATATGCCTGCACTGCATTTTAAAGCAGTGCTATTGCTTTGATCAAAAAGACGTGAACTTATAAACTATAATCAGAGATCTCTTGTGTAAACTTGTGTGCAAGCTAAACTTGTCAACAATGCCACAGTTTAAACTTTTTCTTATTATTTCTTGAAGGAATGTCAACATCAGTATCGACAGGTTATTTCACTGGTACTATCAAACTTTGTATTTTTGAGAGATCCAATATGAGCAGAACCAAAAGTACAAGATCCTCATCAGCACTACCTGTATACAGAATTATATTTGGTGCTGCTACATGACCTATATGTAACTCACATTGTCAGGGCGTAATAGGGAAAATCCTGTCTGACCTCACATGTTGTGTTTGTTCACATACAAAGAGTATGTCACAAAATTCAGGCCTTGAGAATTTTCTGAATGCAGCTTGCTTAATTTTAATGACCACTTTATCCTGTCTCTTAGAATTTATATTGGTATACCACACAATATGAAAGCAAAGTTCATTTCAAGGGTAATGTCCCAATTATTTTTTAAGGTATGACACAGGTTCCGGATCATTTGTTAATATTTAACAACCACAGTTCTTTTTTTGCCTAAAACTACCCACATGTCGGAGTCAGGATGCAAATCCTGGTCTCCTGGATAAAATTCCTCCACCATCCACCCCAACCATCACCCAGTGACTTATGTGTGGTTCAAGACTATAAAAAATGTGTGGAAAAAATGTGAGTGAACTTAGATGTCAGTCCAAGTCTTAGTAAAATATAATCATATTTTCAAAGGTTTCTAGGATTTGTAGTTGAAAAAATTAGTATTGGAAATTTACAAAAATCATGGCTTAGCCCTTTTAGCAAATCTGATCAAAGGGTAACTAACCACTTATCAATTAAGCAAAACTGTTCTTTGCCAGCCAGTTCATGTCTGGTCAACATTATCAGGCCAGTTATAGTGGAGTATTTTGTAAAAGCTGCGTGATGATTTGTTGATTTGAGTGGGTCTCTGTGAACGCCCTTCCCTCGAAATGTATCAGCTGAGAAAGTGATAAAGCAAGAGGTGCTGACATAAAGCAGGACCTGGCCATCAGCATAACTCATGATCTAATAAGAGCTGTGTGAGAGAAAGCAGTTGCCATGTATGCTGATGTACTCATCCTGCCGGCTCCACGTTTCCTTCAACAAAACGGCCTTACTTTGGCTTTTAATTACACACCCCTCTCAGGTGGATATTCTATAATAAGTGCTGCTTTTTGATTCAGCTGGACGGAATCAAAAAGCACATTCCATTTTGTGTGTTTTATAGTCAACAGTGGAGAATTTCAATAAATCAATCAAATTCTATTTGTATAGCCCATGTATTGACCATGGAATCTGAAAAAAGTTAAGAATTTAAATTTAATGAAAACTATGTCATGTCAGGCCTGTGCCAATACTGGCATTAAAATTTAATATCAGAAATGATGGGTGTCTTTTTTAATGACACAACTTTTACACAACATGCACATGTTGTGTAAAAGTGTGCAACTCTTCAGCTACTACTCCTCTAAAATGAAATGAAAAAAATGAAAATGAAAGATGTGATGTATAGTTTTTGAGATTTTGTGGTTTTGTTTGTTTACCTGAAATTATTTAGTTTTTTTGGGGGGGAACCCCGCATATATCAGTATTGGTTGATATCAGTATCAGAAATTAATAGTTGGACAATATCACTATATCGCTTATTGATTAAAAAAAGCCAATCTTGAACATCCCTAAAATATATATATATATATATATATAAATATATAAACACACACACAGATACACACACACATATATATATATATATATATTATTACAGTCTAGTGATACAGTAGATTGTAACTTGATAGATTTTGTGAGATCGCCTCTCTTTTTAAAATGTCTTCCTTTCAAACCCCAAATTATGTCATTATGTTAAATCTCTTTTTTTCGTTTTTTTTTCTTCCGTCTCTTTTAATCAGTCGTCGTCGTGTCGACCTTTCGACCTCAAAGTCTGATTAAGAGCTTCAAAGATAAACTTTACTCGACAACCTTGACAGATCATCATCAACTTTTACACACGACCAGAGAACAGGTTGGTGCAGAATCATCATATCCCGTTCGCCGGCTGAAGATTGCATTTGAAGGACCCCCCCCCCACCACCCCACCCCCCCGCCCTGATAAACTATAGAAAATCCACAGATGACTGCTTCTTTCTCCTGGCAAAATCGGATTTTTCTGTCTCACTAATCCCTCGTCACAATCTGCATCCTGTATCTCTCTCTCTCTCTCTCTCTCTCTCTCCGGCTCGTCCTCACTCTGTCTCTGCCTCTCTTTCTATGCATGTGTGTGCGTGCATGTGTGTGTGTGTGCGCTGCAGACACTCCATCCCGCTCTGTCAGGCCAGGCCACACTTGATTGGGGACGCACATCCTTGCCTTGCCTGAGCTCCTGCACTAAAACAGACCTGGATCAGCAGTGATTACAAGCAGATGCACAGATGACGGAGGCGGAGGGCGGCTGACAGGACCGCAGAGGCCAGAAAACTTTTGGATGCTCTATGTGTGTGTGTGTGAGAGAGAGATGTGGCGAGGAGCATCATCATGTCCCTGATGAAACGGGCGCCTGCGTTGCCTTGGCTCGGAGGACGAGTGTCCAGCAGCGCTGCTGTGTGGCGGCGGGAGCGGGCCGAGCCGCTCTGATCTGACGGCCACTGCAACGTGGATGGAAAGCTGACAATATGCGGCTGTGGATGATCTCGCTCTTTGGTTTCTGGAGTGCCTTTGGGGAACTGCCGTTCATAGCGGAGAACAATGCAGCCATGTTGGTCAACTGGTAAGTACAGATTTAAAAAAAACAAAAAAAAACAAAACAAACATCTGTCAGTCTTTCTATTTTGATGTGAAAGCGCTGGCGTGTGTGCGACGTTGATGAAATCACAAGGTTCGTCTGCCATCGATTCTGCTCCCGTGCACGTATTTTCATCCCCTGCGGCTTAACCTGCGAGGTCAAAGGTCGCGTCCGCCCAGTGTGAGCACTGTGCTGAGCTATTCCTGGCTTGTTAAAGCGGGTTTGTACCTCAGATTAGAGGTGCTAATTAAGGACACGATGGCTCTGTGTGTCTTCCCTCGTTAGCCGGTCTGACTCAGGAGAGAGAGAGAGAGTCAGCAACCTGTGTGCATGTCAGAATGAATAATGTCAATTTTATTTATATATATATATATATATATTTATATATATATATTATATATATACATATTTATATATATTTATATATATATA
>JAFBJQ010016619.1:11228-87766 GCA_016785345.1 Trinectes maculatus
GTGAAGAAACACAAAACCACACTGAGCTCGTATACACACACACACACACACACACACCTGTTCATGATGCAGTGTCCTGAAATGTCCCATGAGGCTACAGGGCGTCTGCCTCAGTGCATGTTGGGTATATTATTATTATAAGGTTGGTGATCTCCACTCAGCCATAATTAAAATATGGTTGAGTGGAGATGATGGAGATGTGACGACAAAATATGAATTTATTTCATAATAATGAATATAAAAATGTATCGTTGTCAGTGACAGGAAACAGTTGTTGGTTTTTTTGTTGACACCTTGACCCAGTGTTAAATATTCGTTGTGTTATTTTCTTAGTGAATGTGCGAACAGCTTCTTTGTCCAGAATCAGGAGGACGTTCCCGTGAATTGTCGTCATGTTTGCATGACGTTTGTTCCTCGTGTTCCCGGACGTCGCCGGCTAAGCGATGTGGCGCGGCTTTGATACAACACTTGACCTTTCACCCACTTTGCTTCATTACGCGGAGATTAACGCGGTGTCACTGTTAAAGCTGGTGTTTGGGGCTGATGTAATCAGTGTGAGTGTATCACACTGTGCAGATGTTACTAATGGTGTGGTGTGTGTGGAGGTTGGCGCAGCTCGACAGGCTCCCAGCGTTTAGTCGCCAGTTTACTTTCTAGTTTTCTGTCATTATGAAGCTTAAGGGAACATGTGTTTTCATTTTCATACGCAGACTGTAGAAAAAACTACACACACACACACACACACACACACACACACTGTTGTGTAGATGCACTAAATCTATGTGTATGTGTCAGTTGCGCTGCAGCGCAGCGTCCAATCTAACAGTACTGCATTAATCCTGCAACCGTGGTGTTAGGAGACTTCATAGCAATTTAGATTGACCCCAGTCAACCAGTCGGTGGATTATCATGTCCACATTGTCTCAACACGTCCTGGGACAACTGCACACACACATGTACGTGTACTGTACGTGTACTGTACGTGTACTGTACGTGTACTGGTACATGAGCACATTCGTGTTATTATTCTTTTGCAATTATTTGCATGATTTGGAGGGTTAATGATCAAATTGTGGAAGAAATGATTACATGTGTGTCAGAAACACATCATTATGAATTGATCATAATATTCATTTAATCAGACGCGCTCACTGTGATCAGTATATTATTGATCACTACATAATTATTATTATATATAAGACTTGAAAACCAACAGGGCGTCGGCGTAACCTAGTTTTATTGATATTTATCTATTGATCTGTGGCAGTGAGCTGGAAACAGATAGATACCAACGTCACATAACACATAACTACAGACAGGAGACAGGTAACGTTAGCCGTATCACCTGAACAGGCCTGTTACCGAGCAACGTTCACACCTGTCTCCCGTTAACCTGCCTGTCTGTGGACTCGGACAGGAAGAACGTGCAAACAGCAGAACGGCGAGGTCCAACCAGCTGTCAGGAAAGATTTGCTGTTATTAATTGTATCAATACCACGAGAGCTGGGAGGATACGCGTGCATGATGTGTGCATGATGTGTTTTCTTGTGTGTCACGCAAAATACGAGTCGATCAATCAACATCAAATGTCAACATGACAACGTTGACCTTCCCATTTGTTTTTATGAAATCGCACACATTAACGAGAAGATGGAAGCTGAGTCTCCTGCGCTTTAGCTTTGTGTACAGGAGGATTGATGTTTGCATCTAATTGTCTGATCTCCACGTTTACGCTGCTCTGAGGTCAGCCATCTCTGGTAAATCATTTGGTATGGTGTATATAAGTGTGTGTCGTGTAATTGTACCACAGACTTTCTGTGACAGAGAGAGAGAGCGACAGGAAGTGAACCAGGAAGCGGAGGCGGAGGAGGAGGAGGAGGTGGTGGAGTTGAGTCCATGAGAGGTGATTAACGCGACAGTAAAGGGCAGCTCCGCAGCAGCTCTGAAAGCCCCGCGCTCCTGCCTGAGTGCTGTCCATTAGGTCAAAGGATTAGTGAGGGTTAATGGAGCTGGAGAAAACAGGATGGGAACTTTTCCAGCTTTGAAACTTTATTGTACTGTAACACTGGGTTTTACAAGCTGTCAGATCAAGATCTTTTTAGTAGCTTATGTCACCTTTATGTAGTGATAAAAAATACCATACATATAAATACTACACTAAAAACTATATGCATGTATGTATGTATAAACTATTTTATATAATTAATTATTTAAGTCTTTTGATATATTTTTTTACAATTTGGTTCATTTTCCCTCAGTTTTCCATTCAGCTCGTTTCAGGTTTTTTGGAAATGTGTGAATTGATGCGTATTCGTAACCACGATTTCTGCTTTTCGTTGACCTCTGAACCTGAACTGAATCCTGCTTTCACCAGTGAGGGTGACTGACCTTTGCACCTCAGCCAAATGTACATTTTCTTTCTTTTCCTCCCTGTTTGTGTGTGTGTGTGTGTGTGTGTGTGTGTGTGTGCGAATTCATTAAGCTGGTTGGTGTGTTGCATCTCGGTAATCTTAGTCGTAGTTATGATGTAGTCATGGTTAGTTGCTCTGATTAACTCCATCCTCGGAATGTGTGGGAATGTGTGGGAATGTGTGGGAATGTGTGGGAATGTGTGGGAACGTCGAGGCCTGAAATAACCCTCTGCACCCATCAGCAGCAGGTGAAACCTTGAAATGTTCATCTGAAGATGTAACTAGCTTAAAAAGCTGGACACAGACCACAGGAGTGGTTTAACTGTGCATGTGCAAGGTGTAGGATCGGTATAGATTCTGTGTGTGTGTGTGTGTGTGTGTGTGTGTGTGTGTGTGTGTGTGTGTGTGTTTGGAATATTTCCCATTAAGCGGAGCTGGGGCAGTGAAGGCTGCATGGAGCCGCCCTGACATGTTGATTAATGGTTTAATCACGAGCAGTGTGTCAGTGTCTACATCTCCTGCACCAACTCAACAATGGCTTTACACCTGAGGGACACAGGCTGTCAAACACACCGAGATCCGTCCATCCCCCATGTCCCCCGCATGGACAGAGACACTGAAACTGATGCCATGTTGAAACTATTTCCATTTCGTCTCGGACCAATGGCAGCGGTTTCTGTGTCTTTATCCGTCCAGGTTTCAGACACAAACCGTTTTTTTTTCTCTTGGCTTAGAGACGTGTCTACTCACAGCTTCCAAATTTAAGGGGACAAGCGTGGGCGTCCATAGGGAAGTCCTCCAGTTGCATGGGACATTCTGCTGATATCGTCAACCTGAAAGACAAAGTCATGCTCAACAATAATTGACTCACAAATCAACTATTCCAAACTATGTTTTGTATAAAACACCTTTTTTTTCATTAGTGTGTTTCACATGATTAACAGCTGAGTAAAATGTCACTGTCCCAACACAGAGCAATGAGCAGCTAAGCCACTAGAGGGAACTATCAGTAAACTATTTTTGTGCAAAAATAGCTTGAGAATTTTTTTTTGTAATGTCATGATTTTTTTTTGTGTTGTGTGGAACAAACACAGAGAACAAAAATGGGTCAGTCTCGTGGAACTTGTGTGTTGTTGCTTGTCCAAAGTGGTGACTGTGAGGCTTATCTAATGCTGCCCTCTACTGGCCACACATAATAGAGCTGCTGCTGTCGACACTTCTACTGTAGAATTATTAGGAAATGTTGTACTGTTTACGTCACTGTTATCTGATAGTTCATTTCCCTAGTTACATTAAAACTTAAAATTTAAGAATTTAAGAATTTAAGAAATGGAAATTGCAGCTAGTCTTGTACTTATACTGCAGTAACATTGTGGATGCAGGTCTTTGACTTGTAATATTATATATTATATTTTCATCCCATAAAAAATAGACACTAAAATACTATAATAGCAATAACTTGCAATTATAAAAGGTAAATTATAAAAGTTGGATTGTGTAATGTGTTAACATTACAAAGGATGTCATCATACTGACCGGGTCTGTGTTGTCATGTGTCGCCCCCTTGTGGAAAGCTTAAGCTTAAGGGGGGAAGTTGATTGTTTGTTGTGTTTATCCCTTTATTCTCCACTGAATCAATATCAGGCTGCTTTGGAATTGAAATTATTTAATTGGTTATTTGATTATCTGATTCTCAAATGTAAGAATTTACTGCTTTTCTCTGTTTCGTCTCTGCAGACTGATTGTTGTTGTTGTTGTTGTTGTTGTTGTTGTTGTTGTTATGTCAGTCAGTTGTTTGACTGAGGGAAAGTGGCAAAGAGCAGTAAAGACGCATCTTCCTGACGTCTCATAGACAAATATATTGAAGCTGCAGGAGCAGTGCGCTGTAATGACCCTGTCGGCGTTCCCTGTGAGCAGGACTATCAGACCATGTGCAGGTTAGTCCCGCTCTGCATGGCTCTGACATTTCTCTGAGCATGAATAATATCCACACAGGGACTTTACCGTAAACGGGCAGCGCTGAATGGCTCTAATTAGTCAAACCTATAAGGTAGTGGCTCTGTAATAAATCATAATGACCAATGGGGACATGCAGATGAATAACCCTGCAGAACAAGCCCCTGCTGCTTCACACATAGGTCCATGCACGGTTTGAGATGAATGGGAAATGACCGGGATCTATTGTGCACGTGGTGTAAGAGGCAGAAAAATCTACTGTGAGTCATTTACTGCTCTGATCACCACCCCGCGTTTCACCAGCCGATCGCCTCGTTCCCAGAACACAGGCGCATTAACAGGCCGTTCCTAACGGCTGCCTGCGTCTGCAAATGTACAGTGGGTCTGTAGCCGTTTGAAAGTCAGCGGATCGATAGTGCTACTCGACGCGTGGCCACGTCCATTTCCTCCAACTTCCTTTGTTAATATTTGATTTGGAGGATTTATTGTCCTGATAAGACGATGACACAGCACCGAGCTGAGAGTGGATGCAAATGAGGCGATTTCCATCTCGCACATCACGTCTCTTTCCACAGAGGGGACGGTATTTATTGCTTTCATGTGGCATCCGCACAAAACACCCATACGTGGACGAATATGCTGTAGCCAGAAAAAAATTAATTGCTTTTTAACTCTTTAGTGGCAGAATATGCACAAGGATGCATATATAACATATATGGTACATGTTGTCTGTAGCAGCTCAAGCTATTATGCATCATATAAAATGATGCATCATTTAAAATGGCTCAAACAAATGTGAAAACCGGAGTCTGAGTGTGATGAGAGTAGTGATGCAGGTTTTTTGCAAACATTCATGTTTATGTGTTGTGGTTAAATGGCAGTATACAGTGTGAGGACAGCACAGTGACGCATGAATGCACCACTGGGACATGTAGTGTGCGTGTGTGTGTGTGTGGGGGGGGTGCCCCCCCTTACAGGCCGATGGAGCTGTAGATATCTCTTGTCTAATTCTAATTGGATTCTGTAGCATTTCTAAACAGCGCTGGTCAGGTCTGATGACTCAGGGTTAAAGGTCAACCCGGCGAGCCATTACCTCATCGTGTACAGAAGCGTCCCATCGTCTTTGAGCCGCAGAAGCTTGTTGGGCGTCGTCATGTTGTGGGCGATGGATTTCTTCCCGTTGAGGAAGAAGGTGTCGGGGGTCCAGATGTTACTGGCCAGGAGGTTATTCAGAGGAAGCATCTCCATCGGGCCTTTGAAGCAAAGTCGCTCGTCTTTCCAGCTTTGGCGGAAAAACACGTCGATGGTGTATTCCTACACGGGAATAACACAACGCAGTGGTCAGTACTGTAAATGAAATGAGGTTGTACTACCTGCATAATGAACATGGAGCCTCATGTGAGAACAAAGTATCCAAATACCACTGTAGATGCACATGTTCTTACCATCTCCGTGTCAGACACTGGACCAAAGCTTGTGACAAAGATGTTGGTTTTGATCTCCGTCACCTTCTCTGTAGAAACATGGAGTAAAGGTGCACAGTGAGCACATGGCCACCTGCTGTGACTTCACACAACACGCACTGTGCGACGCTAACGAGTCGACTTGTTGAGATAATTGGTGGAAGCGACGATGAGTCGTTCGAGGGTTAGCCACAGGTGGATTGTTTCATTGAAAAGCTTCGTTAGTATTAGAAATTCCCAACACAGTCACGGTGGAGTTGTCACTTCTCACCGACCGCATGCGGGATTATTAATGAAGTGTGTGACAGGGTGTGCGCGTGCAGGGGCTCTCACCTCCCAGTCCGGGACGCAGTCTGTTGTCGTAACCGTCCAGGAGTCCGTCCAGGATGCGAGTGAAGATGGTGATGTTGTCATTTAACTCGGCCTCTTTGGGAGTTCCAGTCACATCCTGACAGAGGCTGGACACCGGAGCGGGGTCATGTGATCAGTGCAGGGAAAACACAGAAACCTTTCAGGTGAAATGTAACCTTTTGATTCAGACACTTATCACAGAGTGAGTTTGTGAGCTGGTGGAAATGTGCCTTTGTGGTGTGCTGGAGTCAGTTCCTTACCTCAGACAGTAGGTGATGCTCACAAGCAGGACACAGAGCCACAGACGCCTCATTGCAAAGCTGTAGCACATTCCATCGCCCATTCCTGAAACAAGACGTTCCCCACTGCCATCACACTGTCACACCAACATCTACATGTACACACACACACACTGTGTGTAGCAATAAGAATAACACACGTGTTGTGTTGTGTTGTGTTGTGTTGTGTTGTGTTGTGTTGTGTTGTGTTGTGTTGTGTTGGAGCCTCATGCGCAGATGAACTGATGTGTCTAAATACTTGTGTCCATTTAAATCACGATCAGGTACACCGGTGTTTTTACATGGCTAAACCTCGAGCAAAAGCAGTGATGTGAACGTGACTAAAGGTGCAGTCCACCTTTCTACGCTGTAACAATAACACACACACACACACACACACACACACATACAAACATACACTGGTCACCCCCTCTCCACCATCACACTCATCAGCCTTCAGTTGATCACTTCTGACTGGAGTCAGGCTCAGCTGGATATCACACACACACACACACACACACACATCGTCACACACACATCGTCACAACTGTAAATCCCGCATTGCTCCCCGCACCGCAGCTGGACTCTGGTCTCACAGTCCAGATTCCGGTGCTGCTGTGGCTGCACGCGCCCTGCGCCTCATCCCCTCCATCCCTCCATCCCTCCATCCCCTCCATCCCCTCCATCCCCGACTCACTCACGCGCTCGCATCCCGACCCTGAGCTCCATCAGTGGGATGCGCACTACACGTCCCTGCGCTGTGCGGCACACCGGCCTGTAACGACGCAGTTAGCGGATCTTACCACACAAGACGATGCGCAGTCAAACTTCTCCCCGCTCCGCAGATATCTCCCGCAGACTGCGCTCTTTAGACATCAATGCTGCGGATCGTCACATCCATCTGCGCACTGAGAGAGAGGGAGAGAGAGAGAGGGAGAGGGAGGGAGAGAGAGAGAGAGAGAGAGAGAGAGAGAGAGGGAGAGAGGATATCTCCCGCAGACTGCGCTCTTTAGACATCAATGCTGCGGATCGTCACATCCATCTGCGCACTGAGAGAGAGGGAGAGAGAGAGAGGGAGAGGGAGGGAGAGAGAGAGAGAGAGAGAGAGAGAGAGAGAGGGAGAGAGAGGGGGAGAGAGAGAGAGAGAGGGAGAGGGGAGGGGGGTGGAGGAGATAAGATGTGGACTGATTCACTCTCAGGCTGCGCAGAGATTAAGCGACAGGCAGCGGAGTGAGCGAGGCTTCCCTGCACTTCTGCTGCTGACTGACCATCCTCACACAGAACCACAACCACAACCACAACCTGAACCACAACCACAACCTGAACCACAACCACAACATAAACCACAACCAGTACCAGAACCAGTCCGGGCGCACAGAGTGATGTGAAGACAGAGTGGTGAGGCTGTGCAGGATGGGATGAACAGTGAGCAGGAGGAGGGGGGGGGGGGGGGGGCTCCCTCACGCTGAGGTTTCTGTGTTCAAAGTTAAGTTTATTTTGGGCGTATAAGTGTATGTTGATTCTTGTCCGTGTGTTATACATGAACCCCAGTGTCAGTGTAAAAAACCCAAACTGCAGATGATGGTTACATGAGCTTTGATACTTTTAAATTTCATTTACGATGTCAACAGCTGAAGTGTCCATGTCATATCTATATCTATACCTATACAGGGGGTCCTCGTGTTACGACGGTCTTGAGATACGATGTTATCGTGGTTACGACACATCTCCCATGAACTTCCTTGTTTCGGCTTAAGCGGTTTGCCCAGTAAATACGTACAGACTTCACACGGGAACTAGTTGGTGCCGGCTCTCCAACACCTCCACAGCACAGCTAGGCTACTCTGCGTTGTGTTTACTTATCTGAAATGGACGGCTGGCGGGAGGGGGTGGGGGGGGTAAGGAGATGCACACGGACACAGATGGGTTCGGGATCGTGGCAATACCGTAGGTTTATTCACAACACAGGGTCTACACGGTTGATATCAGAAATCTAAAGGAAATGCTCATTACACTCACGATTTCAACCCCCACGGTGTGTCAAGAGGGACAAGAGGGACAAAAGGCAATTCACCATAGTAAACTCTTATTTTAGGGTGGTGTTATAGCGACATCCAGTGGCAAAACTTAGTATCTACCTTACATATCAATGTATGTTCCGACTTACGTCGAAATTCGGTTACGACACATTCTCAGGAACGGATCTCTGTCATAACTCGAGGACCCCCCTGTATATAGATAGATATCTATCTATCTATCTATAGATAGATAGATAGATAGATAGATAGATAGATAGATAGATGATAGATAGATAGATAGATAGATAGATAGATAGATAGATAGATAGATAGATAGATAGATGTAAAATATTCAGGGAACTTCAGTCTGGAGTAGCTCTGACTTCTTAAGTGGGACACAAAGCTTTTTTTTGTGAGTAAATGGTCCAGATTGCAGAGAGAAGACAATACGTCACACGCCTCAGCCAGAAACACAAATCCAGCTTCTTTCATCATCCATCACTCCTGTTGTTCACCGGCATCAGGGTATAAGTGGGTCAGCCCACTTATACAAGAGGACAAAGGTTTTTGCGTCTTTATGAGTTTGTGTTTCTGTTTCCAGACACTGTGACGCTGAAACAAATGTCCAGCAGGGGGACGAGTGTGTGGGCCACAGGTTAATTCCTTGTTGTTTGTGTGTGTTGTGTTTTGCAGGAATGCTGTTGATGGGAACAAAAAGCTGTTTGTCATCTACGACACAAGGTGAGTGTCATCTCTGAACGCTGCTTGATTCCCTGCAGTAACACTGACCAGCCACGACAACCAGGGGCGCCGCCTGGAAGTTTAGGCCCCATGACAAAAAATGAAATTGGGCCCCTCCTGGGCACAGAGTATATATACTCTTCTATTTTTGGGGGGCCTCTGTCAGTCAGGGGGCCTTGGAATCGTCCTAACTTTCCCCCTTATACAGCGCCCCTGCTGGTGACTCCAATGTTTCCTCTGTAAGAGGAAGTTTACTTTGCATCTTTGTGCAAAAAATCAATCCACTGTCAGCTATAACAGTGTAATCCTATACCCCCCCCCCACACACACACACACGCACACACCCCTCCACCCTGCCCCTGCCTCTCCACGTTAATTGCGCTCCTACTGTGTGTGTGTGTGTGTGTGTGTGTGTGTGTGTGTGTGTGTCTTTAATGAGCTCTGATGGAGGCAGACTGCTGTCACGTGGCTCCTCGTGTGGAGTCATTGTCCAAACTGAGACTTTGCCTGGAGAGGCGTCAGGATTAAAGGTGAATGTGCGCGTGCAGAAACAGGTACATACAGGTACAGAGGGGCTGAGGCGCGCGCTTTACGCAGTGGACCTGTGGATGAACGGGGTTATGATGGCGTTTTGGTAAACACACACACACACACACACCCCGTTGTGCACAACCCGGCGGCAGGACGCCACGGAGCAGCGGGACCGAGGCTCCGCGGCTGCGAGGCTCCGAGGCTCCGCTGCCGTGTGACAGGCGCAGGATGAGGGGACGCGCCACCCGGCTGATCCGGCCGGGGGGGACATGCTGCGGGGGAAGTCTCACCTGATGTGAGGCTGTGTGAGCGCGAGTCTGAGTCACTATGGCTGATCGCTGCACAGGGATGCGCAGGAGCCGGGGACCAGGGCTCCGGGGACCGGGGCTCCGGGGACCGGGGCTCCGGGGCTCGGCGGTGTGTGTGCCGCTGGTCGTGGCAGTGATGTGCTGCGCCCAGAGGTGAGTGCCTGTCCGGAGCCTCGGAGCGGACGCGTGTCGGACTTTTCATCCACCTTCTCTGTTCTCTTGCAGCGTCAACGAGCCGGGGAACATGTCCTTCGTCAAGGAGACCGTGGACAAACTGCTGAAGGGCTATGACATCCGTCTGCGGCCGGACTTTGGAGGTATGTCCCTGCTCCCTGACCCGCTCCCTCCCTGTCCACTCCCCAGAAGGCTCCATGAACACAGTTCCTCCACTCACCTGGTAACTCCACTCTGCACCTTCTCCTCAGGTCCACCCGTGGCTGTGGGCATGAGCATAGACGTGGCCAGCATAGACATGGTGTCAGAAGTCAACATGGTGAGTTCACACACACACACACACACACACATATATATATATATATACACACACGGAAATGAACAACCACAAAACACAAAACCTGTTGTTGGAAATAGTTTAGTAAGTGACCAACAAATGATTATAGAACAATTATGTGGATGTAAAACCATTAGAAGTTTACAAATGTACAATTCAGATGACATCATGTGTTATTCTACAGGAAACATTACTGGAACAGTGGTGATTACTATAACTATAAAAATAATAACAACAACAACAACAATAATGATGATGATGATACTGATGTTGATGTTACATATTTCTTTAACAAGAGGAAACAAAGAAGCAATGGAAAAGAGCCAGGTGTGGTTTGACTGTGGGATATAGTTACACTGTGTGTGTGCGTGTGTGTGCGTGTGTGTGCGTGTGTGTGTGTGTGGTTTTAGTTTAATGCCTTTATTCCATTTATCATTGGTCTGAAGTGCTGCCAGAGCTTGATGCCTGATCACATGGTACCGAGAGGAAGTTGCCCCTGACATGCTGTCCTGATGTGTGTGTGTGTGAGTGCGTGTGTGTCTGTGTGTGTGTGAGATGAAATGTGGCCGTGGTGCATTCTAATACAGCATACAGAGTCAGTGAGAGCCACAGAGACGCTTAACACTCGTCACCAGTGACGACTGAGTTTCACGTGTGTTAAAATAAATTGTGTTATATATTGTGCGTCCGTTACAACAAGCAGCTCAGATTTATTATATGGCTACGGATGTTTTTACTTTACACACAGTGTGTAACTGGACCTGGATCAAAGCAGCTCAGTTACAGCTGCATGGACATTACTGATATCACTGTACACAGGAACCACTGTTGGCTAATTCAGCATACTTTAAATTCATTTGCATTTATTTACTACACTGTTTACTCTCTCTCTCTCTCTCTCTCTCTCTCTTTTCACATATTGTTTTTTTCTCACCTGTGTTGAGGGTGTAGGTCAGAGGTCAGAGGATGTCACACCCTGTACTCTTTGTTAAAGCCCAATGAGGCAAATTGCAATGTGTGAATATGGGCTATACAAATAAAATTTGATTGATTGATTGATTGATATTGGATTTTAATACTACACTTTATTAATGAACCAACCTATTCATGTGAAAAAAACAAAAATGAGACTGTTTTTTTTTTACACAAGTTTAAAAGACTCATGAAAATCTATACTCACCTAACTACATTTCAGCACTTAATGGGCCAAACTTAATTTCCGCGTTAGCGAAGCTCCTGCTTTTAACTGGAGAGCTGCTGTCTGCACAGTCGGCGCAGTATGAAAGCACTTGACAGCCTCGCCGTGGATCATATCAGCCCGTCGGTTAATGGTTCTGCATGGGCTGGAGGACGGGGCCGAGGAAACGCAGCTCTAATTCAGGCTGTATCGTATCAAACGCACCCACTTGTGCCTGAGCACAAGCTGAAAAGGATTTTTGCTCACTCTGTCTGTGAGGAATCCAAAAATATCCACCTCTGAAGATCTGTTCAGCTGCCACAACGCAACATGTTGAACTCGATGTGACCTCACAATCAAGTTCTTCCACGCTTTGGTGATAAGTCACCTGATGCACAGCTGATTCCCCCCCAAGACATCTCATTTAACTTTAGTTCGTCTAA
This sequence comes from Trinectes maculatus, assembly GCA_016785345.1. Lineage (NCBI taxonomy): Eukaryota > Metazoa > Chordata > Actinopteri > Pleuronectiformes > Achiridae > Trinectes > Trinectes maculatus. The sequence continues at coordinate 23,417 of JAFBJQ010016619.1, forward strand.
TGGTTCTCCTCCAGCAGGAGCTCCCTGACACAGCAGGACGTTCACATTCCTGTCGACGAGTCTGATTTACTGTCTCTGCAGCGGCGTCAGCCTCCGCCGCCGTCGCTGCCCTTTCACAACATTATGTCCCCTTTATGTCGTCTCTGCAGTTTCCTTCTCTTCAGGCCCCTTTGAGACCCCCCAGACTGTTTAATAATGGAGAGAGTCAAAGTCAGGCCTCACAGAGCCAAGCTCGGTTAACACAGTGCTGAAGGAGGAGGTGTTTGACAGAGAGATGTCTAAATGTGACAGAAATGATACGGTTTGTGTTGTTTGTCGTGCGTGTGTGTGTTATTTGCAGTAACTTTCAATCCGTTAATAGGATCAGAGGACTATTTGTGACTAATCATGACCAGTGTTTATTGGCAGGTTTTGGTTTTGACAGGGCTTTTATTTTGAAATGTCCACGAGATGACTGGTATGAGTGGTGGTCGTCGTCACGCTGCGGAGACCAGGCGCCTCTCCCGAACAGAGGTGGCGTGTGTGAAGGTGTTGTTGTCACACACCTTGTGTGGCCCGTTATAGCCTGTGTGGGCGAGAGCTGCAGAGCTTGTTGTCTTGGAGATGAGATTATTAATATACTTCTGACTTTACTCGCTCCACTCCTTTTATTTTTAGCCGGAATATTTAGATTGCTCGCTGTCGCCCTCCATTCTCTCTTTATTTCCCAATAACCTCTGCCGAGCGGGTGTTTGTGTTTCCTCTGTGCAACCCAGGAACAAAAAGCCACATTTGTGTATTGATGAGGACTCACTCCCGGCGTCTGAAGCTGTAGAACAGATCCTCCCTGCCTTGTTGTTGTTGTTGTTGTTACATATTTACAACAAACATGCATTTGCCGTGTTTGTGTTTTAGTGGGATGTTACTGTAGAAGACAATAAATCCACTGTGCAGCCAAATCAATTCAGTCGTCACTCACAGGGGATGATTAACATAAGAAATGAACAGGTCCAAACTCATTGTGTCTTTGGAACATTGTGTTTTAACAGTCACTTATAGTTTAAGCTGTGTGTTGAGAGCCCTTAAATACGCTGTTGAACACTATGTGTAGAAGCTGTCACATTCCGATTTGTAAAAAAAAGAATTGTTTACCTAAACAACAAAATTTACAAAATCTCTTTCAATGTTTAATTATAATTTTTCAGTATATCACGATAAACAAGATGACAACCTGTTTTAAGCTGGTGGAAGGAAGGAAGTGGTTTGTTTTATAAAGTTGTGTTGGAGGTTGTAAACGTGTGTGGTAAACCTCGCCATCCTACCGGGAACACTCAGCTGACTTGTGGAGTGATGAAATCCAGGAAGGCCCGGTGCGGAATAGGCATCTCTGGGTGCTGGTCGTGTTTCCCTCAGCAGGTCTTGCGGGGTTAGCTTGACATAGACGATGTTTGACTGGCACAAACGTGCTCAGCTGAAGATGACGCGACAGTGTCGTCCTCCCACTGGGCCTCATTGACTCACTGGAGCTGAGGACAAACCTCTTTGTGTCTCCTGTCATCTACTGTATGTAACTGACAACTTCCCTGTTCACCACCCTAACCCTCTGTAGGGAATAAGAGGAGGCCTGACATGGATCCCTGTGGGACTCCGCAGGTAACACTTGTTACTGGGAGCAGGGGAGTGTACGGTACAGTGTGTACACTGAGACTGTTGTGGTGTAACATTGTCTTTTTTTTATTTGAAACAAAGTTTAAAACAGACGTCAGATTTAAAGAGACTAAAATAGCGAGCTACTCCGCACTGTAGTGTCGTGTCAGAGCTGTTGTGTAAAGCTGATTCACCCAGCCCACACCTCTGCTGTCTGTGGGAGGGAGTGTAATGAGGGCATCTTCTCTTCACAGGGGGTCAAAGACAACTGGGGAGGGGAGGGGGGGGTGAAGTCAAAGAAAAAAGTAAAGGAGCCAGGTCTGAAGCCAGCGGCTATGTTCTGCAAGAACATTCATTACATTACTCATTACGACGCAAACCAAACCTCAATTAGAGGTATTGAAAATATGTCTGTGGCCTATTTCAGCTACAGTGTAATGACGCTACATGGATCAAAAGCCGGTTTAATAACTCGAGGTAGAGTTGAATAAATAATAAGAAGAAACAAGGTACACACACGCTGAATAATTCATAAGTCAATATTATATTATTATACCGCTATGTCATATCACATTGTATAATTCATTGCAAATGCTAAACAAGCCTGTGGTTCGTCAGCAGTGTGTGATGCTCATGTCCCTTTGCACCACGCTGAGTAATGGGAATTATCCAAAGCAGTGCTTTTTTGTTGTTGTTGTTGTTGTTGTCGGTATCAGGTCAGCAGTTTCTGAGGTGAGGAACCACACACACCAGCGCAGTAGTAATTATTAATTCAGCGTTGGGAAAGGGACGTATTGATTTTGATGTCGGAGAGGAAATCCAGGCTTTTCTTCATTATGAATGTGCCGTCGCAGCCGAGAATTGAAATGTGGGCATTTTCAGCAGCGCCGAGTTTTTGTTTATTTCCTGACTCCTGCTTATTTATTTAAGAGAGCATTAGTCAGCAGAATAAAGCCAGGCCAAGTGAGCGAGTAAAGAGCTCCATTAATGGCCTGGAAAAGCTTTTGTGTTTGATGGATTCACTCGTAAATTATTGAAATAGCCTCGTGTCATATCACATATAGCTGGTGATATGTAATGGAATCTGTCTGTCTCTCCGTTTGTCTGTCTGCGGACAGTTGAGAGGGGTTTCTCCTGGAGACAGGCCTGATGGGAGACAGAGCGGTCTATAGACATGATCTTTGTGTATCTGAGCTCTGGTCCACAGACGTTCAGCTCTCAGCACAATAACATTTTAAACATCGTCTGACCTTGAGAATTTGCATTGTACCGTTTTTTTTTTTTTTTGTTTTTTGTCTCCCCCAACAGGACTACACGCTGACGATGTACTTCCAGCAGTACTGGCGAGACAAGAGACTGGCGTATGCCGGAATCCCCCTCAACCTGACGCTGGACAACAGAGTCGCAGACCAGCTCTGGGTCCCTGACACCTATTTCCTCAACGACAAGAAGTCCTTTGTTCACGGCGTCACGGTGAAGAACCGGATGATTCGACTCCACCCGGACGGCACCGTGCTGTACGGCCTCAGGTGAGCGCTGCGGCGGCCTCCGGTTCGCCGTCTCCGTTTATACCATAATTCATCACCACAAACAGACGCGTTGTTTCCTGCTGCACAGTGACACCGATATCAGCCTGTGTCTGAGAGTTTACAGGAAAAGACTGACGTCGTCTCCATTAAATCCGGTTCCAGTTCCAGTTGGGATCTATGATGGAGCGATTACGCAAAAACGCGCTTTAGCACTGACAACAAAGAAATGCACATTTACACGTTTGCCTTTTAAGTGTCTTGTATTCTCAGAAAATCATATTAGAGATTCTGTTAATGAGCCTCCATTAGCCAGACGGGAAACGTCAGCGGATCGGTCTTGTTTTTCCTTCCTACATGTGTTTGATTGTAACATTAAGTCAATTGTCGTGTCTCTTCTGAAGTTTGATGTGACAGTGCGAATGGGAAAATGATCACATACTGTAACTATCCTATCCAAGTGTTTTGTTTTTTAGGATTTAATGTTATTGCAGCCAAACTCGTATCTCGTAACTCGCCTCACATGGTGGTTTGGACTGCGGCTCGTGATTGGATTCTCAACATATCACTGCAGCCCTGGAAGTATCATTAGCATGTCTCTGGCGAGGAATTTTACTTCCAGACCAATAATTATGGGATGCATTGTGTTGCCTGAGTGTTTTACTGTGATCATCTGCTCAGTTTGGAGGGAAACCCCCCCTTCTGCATCTTGTTTTTCAACCACACGCCTTTATAAATGAATGAAAGCACGTTATTTTTCTGTCTTCTTTTTTGGGGGCCGCGTCGGGATTCAGGATCACCACGACCGCGGCCTGCATGATGGATCTGAGGAGATACCCGCTGGATGAACAGAACTGCACCCTGGAAATTGAGAGCTGTAAGTTGGAGCCCCGTGTCTTGTGCTTGGCGGAGATATACGGCGAAGCGCTCGATGACTTTTTCATCACTTTAAAAATATGAACAGCACCGTGATTCCTGTTTTCGGGGGGGGAAAAAAAGTTCTCCCAGTCCTCATATCATGGAGACAGAAACTGCACCGGCTGCTGAACAGCTTTCGATTTATGATGCTGTCGTGTCCCGGTGAGATTGCTCGCTTCGCCATCTCCACTGAGAGTTGCAGCGTCTACGTGGGGAGGTTTTAACCAGACAGTGATTTCCATAGTCGACCATGGTGAATCATTTGTCCGCCGTCCTACGTCTTGATGATATACTTTGCGTGTTGCGGTAAATTACTGTCAGTGGTGGACCCCCATGTATGTGGTATATGGTACGTCCGCGTCCCCCATGAAGATTTACTCCTCAAGCAATCAGCACTCACAGCCAGATGAGTCTGTGATTAACGAGCGTTACTGTAAATCAACCACGTCCATGATTCACGTCAACAAATAAGATGTCGTGATTAATATTACGAAAACGAGGCGACTGATAATATCACTGCTATCTTCACTGACTATACGAATCCCACCCTGTTTCCTGTGTCTCTTTGCAGATGGTTACACGACAGATGATATAGAGTTTTACTGGAAAGGGGGAGAGTCTGCGGTTACCGGGGTGACGCGCATCGAGCTCCCTCAGTTCTCCATTGTCGACTACAAACTGGTCTCCAGGAATGTCGTCTTTTCCACAGGTGAGGGAGTCTTCGCCCTGGATGATGGTGCTGTTCGGTTAATGGTTAATGGTTAATACTTCTAATCAAATTCCACGACAACAGTGCTTGTGTTTATTTTCACGCGTTTGAAGCATCTGAAAAAAAAATCGACATTTGATCAAGTTTTTTTACATGACATTAATTATTCATGAACAAATGAGCGAAATCAAGCATAAAAACATCTGAGGTGCTGTTTATTAAGAGTTCAATGCTCCAAACCTCTGCCTCGTCAACAGCGCGCGGATGCGGTTTGATTTAATTGACCAGTGGAAGCACTGAAACGTTACGAGAGTGTCATTTAAAACTTGCTGAGTCGTGTTTGGAGTAAAAGTGGCCACATGTTCGGACCAGTTTTCCATGATGTGAAATAATCAGAAACCTTTTCCTCAGGAACAAAAAAAAACATCTTGTCCTGAGATATTCTCATCACTCATAAGAAAACGTTATATTGGAAAATACGTAAACCTTTAAAGTTTTTATGTCACACAGCCAGATCTCAGTGGGTCCACTGCTGCTCGGAAGAGTGTAGACATTTCTTACTCACCAAGTGTTTTCATCGTTTCATGACCTCTCATGCTGGCACACCAGGACTCGGAATAATTAGTGAATTATAATTATAATTAGTAAATAAATATTTTTGTTGAGCTATCGGAACATGTCATAGTTTACCCTCTCATTTCGACAACTACACAATTACATGATAGACACTTACAAATGACTGGGATTCATCAATATAAGTTTACATAGATCATGATGGTGAAAGTGACACCACTTTATTTTGTCAGAGGGCAAAGGTCAAGTTACCACCTCGAAAAACTCACATCTGTTAAATCATATTGTTAAGCAAGAGTCTTAATTACCCACAATACTTTGGTGCAGGTTCGGGATCACTGGCCTGTCATTTCAACATGCCATGGACTGTCCTCACATTATGTCCATATGTTTGCGACGTGCTCTGCATTGTGGTGTTTGCCCGCCAACAATCTCAAGGCTACATTCCATCAGATGATTTGCAATTCGAACCACACTTTCCTGTTTCCATGGCGACGAAACCGCTTCATGAGACCATCGCCACGGGAATCAAAAGGAGATTCGAGATGTCCCCCGTGTCCCTCTTGAATTGTAGAGGATTATTTCGTCTCACTTTCCCCCGTCTTCTCCTGCAGGTGCCTACCCTCGACTGTCTCTGAGCTTCAAGCTGAAGCGGAACATCGGATACTTCATCCTGCAGACGTACATGCCCTCCATCCTCATCACCATCCTGTCCTGGGTGTCCTTCTGGATCAACTACGACGCCTCGGCTGCCAGAGTCGCATTAGGTACGACGTGTCATACTGACCAACAATGGAAGATATGAGCTTTCTGATATAGTTTCATTTGACCAGAAGTGGTAATTCCCATGTTTATAGTCTTAGAGGTCCAGAGTTAAATGTAAACAAATCAAGTCACATGATTAAAAGCCAGGAAACAGTCATTGTATATATTGTGTTAAAGCTGCGCCAGTAAATATCCCATTTAACATTGAATGATTTAAATCAGAATCAGTGTTGAGTTCAACCGACTCTTCTGTGATATAGATTCATATTAGATCACAAGTAAAGGCGTGTTCACGTGTGTGCGTTTGTTCCGCTAAGTCCGTCTGAGGAAGCCGGGAGACGGCGTAACAGGAGACTGAATTAGACTCACACTTTCCAGTGGCCTCTGGGACCGAAACCAAACGCAAGGTTCACTTCGCCTCTGGAAAACACCTCAGGCCGTAACACCTTGCCGCCCAGAGCAGCCCGGTCTGAGACGCCCAGCGATCAATACAATTTAAAGCCATTTACACTTAGTGTTCTATCAAGATCCAAACTCAGTTCTCAGTCTGTAATGACTCGCGCTAGGTTTCCATCCTCTTTGCCTTTTAGTGGCGTGAACATCCTGAGCCAAAGCAGATTTGTGCCCATCAGGCTTCATTTACGTGCTTGAAGTGGGACACTGAGACGTCATACTTTATTTTTATTCCACCTTCCAGACGACAAAATGTGATTCGACTAAAAGATCGTGTGTGTCGCTGGCTGGTTTATTCCAGCAGCGTGGTTGTGTTGGAAACACAACAGTGTTGAAGACACCACCATTTCTGTTTCTACCACCTTTGATCTGAAGAAAGAACCTTTTTTTAAATGTACGTCGTATGAACATAATGACTCTTTGTGACGTTGTGATATAAGATTGAGGCTAAATAAAACGTGGAGAGTTTTCTTCTTGTATTAGTTTCTAAACAGAAGGGAAAATGTTCGACGAGTCAGTATGTGCTCACATAACTGTTTTAATTAATAGCTTATTTATTATGACGTCAGTCTGTTTGGCTGTTTAGCTTATTTATTATGATCAGTTTAACTTTGTGTAACTCTGTATCTCTGTGCGGGGGGGGGTGGTTCATGACATCAGAGACGTGATGCAGCGGCGACTGCGGTGGAAATATTTTGGGATTTGATGAGTAACCGGAGCGTTTAGATCCTTGTCCCGTTGTTATGCAGGAATCGTTGCCTCGTACCTACAGAGCTCTCGACTCCCACACACACACACACACACACACACACACACACACACACACACACACATGCACATGCACACACACACATTTTTCGGTGTAATTATGTAAGTCTGACAGAAATAGACTCTGTACAGGTTGGCGAGCCGTCCAGGAGGATGTCAACAGGATTGTAACGCTGCAGTTTAGTTGCTGTGTTTGCTTTGTCTGTTCACTCTTTGCATGTATGAGCTCATACGCAGGAGTTTGTTTGTCTGCGTTTTGTGTATTTAGTGAATTTGGAAGAAAAAGTGTCCTGGAAACGTTTTATTTCTACCTGTTTTAATTGTTCTGTTCAGGTTTGACAGACGAATCTGCAGCAGATTAAAAAAATGACTCATGTTTAGACCTTGACACATCCCATCCTCATGCGTTAATTGCGCTCCAATGAGTAAACCTTCATTTGAGAGACTGAGTTATGACTATAATTTAATTTCTTGTGCAAATTAATTTTAATTAAAGTTGCTGTTACAGAAGCACTGAGAAAGAAATCTATCACTCGATGGTTTGTTAATAATTTGATTTCACATCACAGCTACTGGTGTCCACTCTGATAACACCAGATATGTGTTGTTGTTTTTTTTTTTTTTTCAGGGATCACCACTGTCCTGACCATGACGACCATCAACACCCATCTGAGAGAGACCCTGCCCAAGATCCCTTACGTCAAAGCCATCGACATGTATCTGATGGGCTGCTTCGTCTTTGTCTTCCTGGCCCTGCTGGAATACGCCTTCGTCAACTACATCTTCTTCGGACGAGGACCTCAGATGCAGAAGAAGCTGGCGGAGAGGGCGCAGAAGGCGAATAACGACCGCAATAAATTTGACAGACCCAAGGTCAGAGTTTCCCTCCGTGCACGGTCATCTGGTTTGTATGTGTATACTGATCACATTTCACACACACACACACGTTATATAGGACGACGATATTAAAACTCTGCTACTGCAGAAGATGTTAATGGAAATCATCACTATAACAGATATACAGTACAGGGGGTCCTCGAGTTACGACGTTTTCGTGGTTACGACACATCTCCCATGAACTTCCTGGTTTCGGCTTAAGCGGTTTGCCCAGTAAATACGTACAGACTTCGCACGGGAACTAGTTGGTGCCGGCTCTCCAACACCTCCACAGCACAGCTAGGCTACTCTGCGTTGTGTTTACTTATGTGAAATAGATGGCTGGCGGGGGGGCAGCGGCAGCCGGTAAGGAGATGCACACGGACACAGATGGGTTCGGGATCGTGGCAATACCGTAGGTTTATTCACAACACAGGGTCTACACGGTTGATATCAGAAATCTAAAGGAAATGCTCATTACACTCGCGATATCAACCCCTACTGTGTGTCAAGAGGGTCAAGAGGGACAAAAGGCAATTCACCACAGTAAACTCTTATTTTAGAATGGTGTTATAGCGACATCTAGTGGCACAACTTAGTATCTACCTTACATTTTACATTATGTATGTTCCGACTTACGTCGAAATTCGGTTACGACACATTCTCAGGAACGGATCTCCGTCGTAACTCGAGGACCCCCTGTACATAGTTATTTTATTTGAATGTATCATAACAGCTGTCTTTATATTACTACTTGATAGGCAAAGGTTGGGATTCGGTGATATGTCCATCAGCTACATTATACATGGTAACAATATCCGTGATTTTATTTTTTTTAAACGTGGGCAAGGATTTTAACTTTTCTACAAAATAGTTTGAAAATCACATTTTTATTTTATTTATTTTGTTTCCAGTCATCTGCAGCTCTACAAGGAATCAGCTGGACGTCACAACGCAGCTCGAGCCTCAGGCTGTGTTTGTACCACATAAAGGACACATTGTTTGTGCGTGCGTGTGTGTGTGCGTGCGTGAGTGTGTAGGCATGTTGGACGTATTGCTGTATAGTTTGCACCTCAGCAGGAGCAGAGAGGGAGAATAAATATTCCCCTTGTCAGCTCCTCTCAGGATTTGCCACCGCGTTGTTACAGTTATGTGAAAAGCCTGTGCCTGGTTCTGCCACACGGCTCTGAAGGATTTATTTGTTTTTGTGTGGGAAGAAATAGCTGTCATGACATTAGCACTGCGGCCGTCCAGTCCTTGAGCTGATTTGTGAGACGTGATTTCACTTTGGGACAGGAAACCTGCTTTTGAAGGCCACTCTCTGTGTTTCCCAGGCTGTAATCCGTCAAGCTGCTGTAAGACACCGGGCCCCGGGCCCCGGGCCCCGTCGCCTGCTGCTGCACATGTGTCATCAGTCACTGAAGCCTCAGCTCACAGCCCATTTTTAACACCGTGCCTGTCTCTTGTGCCCAGGTCGACTCCCAGGGGAACATTTTGCTGACGACCTTGGAGATCCACAACGAGGTGGGAGGCAACGAGATCACAACCACCGTGAGCGAGACTCACAACTCTTCCTCCATGGTGTTCGACAACACGGGGGTCCAGTACAGGAAGCCGAGCGGGCCGCGGGACCCCGGCCGCCTCAGCCTGGACAGGAACGCGCACCCAAAGAAGCCCCGTCTGAGGAGACGATCGTCGCAGCTCAAAATCAAAATCCCGGACCTGACTGACGTGAACGCCATCGACAGATGGTCCCGGATAATATTCCCCTGCACCTTCTCCCTCTTCAACCTCATCTACTGGCTTTATTACGTCAACTGATGCACTGACGTTGTTTCTGTTTTGTTTGGTTTTTTAAACTGTCTCGTTCATATTTCCGAACGAGAGGAGACAATATGATGTGATGATCTGAATGAACTTCTTTTTTTTTTTAATTATGGCGCGGATCTGCACAGTCAGCAGAACAAGCACTGATGACTCGATGTCTGTGACTCATGTGTGGACCTGGGACGTTGTACAGTATGTAATGGGTTGAAGCACAAACTACACAATTATTTACCCTGCTTCAGGTCAGTTGTTACAACTCCACCATAAACGCCTGTCACCCTGTTACAAGGTCTTGACAAATGGCAAAAATACACAGAACTTTAACATTACTTCATTCCTCAGTACATATACACACAGACACAACACTGGATATTCGATCTGGATATCATAAACCCTTAAGAGTCTTAAAGGAATAGTTAACATTTTTACAGAAGCATGTTTTCAGAACACATGAATGAATTCCGGGGATAATTATTACTACTCTCATCTACATCGCATGGGCGAATCTCCAAACATTTCGTAACTGTTCCTTTAATTTGCCTCGGAGTTGATACCAATGAGTGACTTCCTGTTTTGCTCAGTGCTGCGGCTGTGATCCTGTGATTGACAGGTGCTAAAACACTGCGCAAGGACGCCAACGGTCAGTCTCATGACACCGAAGCCCAGTTTTGATGAACAGGAGAAACGCTTGTTGGATCGGTACCAGCATTTTATAACAATCAACAACACACACACACACACACACACACACACACTGCCTCGATTCAAAACACAATTTTAGACACGTTATTTGGCGGAATTGTTCTCGTTCGTGTTCTCGCCGTGACTCCGATGGCGTGATGATTTAACGCTCAGCGAGAGAGTCGATGAGGGTACGTCCCAAAGATCAGTTCCATTTTCAAAGACCCATCTGTTATTTACATCATATACTGACCAACAATTAGACAATGTGTGTCACATGACACAAAACGGTCTTGTGTAGTAAACGTTTACAGTTTACATGGTTTGTTTTTGTCATTGTGCTTCTTAGAACTGCTGTCATACTATTAACTCGGTTTATTCCACACAGGACCTTCTTCTTCTTCTTCTTCTTCTTCTTCTTCTTCTTCTTCTTCTTCTTCCTCTTCTTCTTCTTCTTCTTCTTCTTCTTCGTCTCATGTCAGCTTTTCTCTTCATCCTCCCTGACATTCGATGTACAGACTGTAACTGCACACGCTCCTCCAGCTCGCATCAGTTACACAACAGTGTTGTCGACAGTGTTTTTGCTGGGTGTGAATTCCGGCCTTGCTTGTTTTGTTCTGTTGGTCTTTACACAACATTATGATTTCCTGTTTGTGTTGTAAATATAAAACACAATATCGCAGTGTGTGATTATTGCCGTTCTTTCCTTCAGGAGAGGCTCGAGTCATGTGAGACAGTAGAGGTGAAGGAGGAAATGGAGGCTGTGTGCTGCACACGTCTCCAAAGCAACAAGTGTTGGCATAGGCAGCTCTCAACGCGCCATCTGCGCCGCTCGGTTGGCGACTGGCGCCGCGTGGGAGTGACGCCACCTGTCAGGAGTCAGAGACACGCGTGTGCACCTGCCTGACGACAGCCCGACATCCTGTAACAAATCACACTCAAACGCATCGCCGATGTACCAGCACCTTCACAACGAGTGGAGATGCTTGAAATGTTTACTGCATCTGAATTCCCACTTAAATTCCCATTAGAATTCTGTTTGTTTCATCATTTGCCAAAAAGAAAAGAAAACAAAGCAACTTCCAATACAGTTTTTCTTTTTTTGGCTTGAATATGTTCTTCCGCACGATTACTATATATTAAGGGAATGATCCCTGTATATCCCTGTATACACACACACATATATATACAGTCAGAATGGCCTTCACAGTTTGTATGTCCCTGCATTGTAATTCAGTATCGTGTCACACCAAAGTCATTGGGGTTCATCCTCTCAGGACCATGAACGCCTTGCTTTGATGGTAGCACATTTGTTCCTGTCATAATTCACCTGGACATCTCTAATATAATTCACAACCCGCAATTAGGTCTCCGTTATCTCAGTGGTTTTCATGCGGGGCCTCATCAGCTGGGACAGAATTCAAACAGCCGTAACGATGATACCGTCCTCGCCGATGAGGTCATGGCACAGCGGATCCCAAATCATCATTGCTGGTTGTAATAATTTCCATAACCTGAAAGTCTGGCTGTCTGCACGGCCTCAATCATTCATCAGTCCTCCTCCTCCTCCACTCCGTTACGTTTCCACAAACCTTCCTCATTCTAATCTCATTGCTGTCACTGCGTCTGTTTGTTGACGATCCCCCGCTCATCTGAACACCGTGATTGTTGCTGTAGTGTGGGATGAATGGTTTGGGGAATTGAGCAGCCTGATGAGCTGGAGCTGCAATAATTCCATTTGGCAAATTCCATCACATTGACAGTGCTGCTCTTGAGATGCGTGGACACCTTGGCCTGTATGTCTGTGTTGTCCAGGTGATTGTTACACAACAAATGGGTCACTGGTTTTAATGTTGTGGCATGTGGTCATATCATCGGTAGCAATCAAAACGATGACTCAAATCTTATTTTGTCATTTTTTTGTCGCATTTTAGTCCGTCTGTGTGTGTGTGAGTGAGTGAGTGAGAGAAAAAGGGAAATGAACTGTAAAGATTTAGCTAACTGATGTTTTTGTGCTGTTAGGGTGTATTTCCCAAATAGTCACCTCCAAAAAGTGCCCACTCTTGCAGTTTTGGAACCTCATTGTGCATCATTAACAAAAAGGTACACGCTGCCAGACACATCTCCAAACCTCTTGGTACAAGCTACGATTTAAGCACAACACAAGCCGTGAACACGGTCAGGTTCCGTTTCTGCACAGTGACAATGAAACTGTTACAAAAACTGCGATAAAGCTGAGAAATGAGAACTTTTTCGAGAAACAAAAAATAAAAACCCCTGAAGGTGCAGGACTGTAAAATGCTCCGCTCTGAGGATTTGATTATATAATTAGAAAACCTGTCAGATGGGCGGATGAGAGTTTCACTAGAAAAAAAAATAATCAGGCATTGCAGATTTTTTTTTTCAGTAATTGGCGTGTAAATCAGGGATCAGATGGTACAAGGGCTGTAAAAAAAAAAAAAAAAGCGGGTGTAAATCTGGGAAGCTTCGAGGAACCGAGTGAAATTCAATGACCGAAATGACGCAGGCGACAATGTATTTTTAACCCTGAGATAAGACCATAATACTACAGATTAAAGAAGTGATTTAGTGCTGGGATAAAAAGAGGTTATTTTTCCTTCATGTCCTCAGTCTGTCAGATGAAGAACGCGTCTGCACAATAAAAGCAACAACGGGAAACAAATCACAGGCTTGATCGACTTCTTTGGAAAACTATAAGAGGGATAATTAGAGTGAAGTAATAATACATTCCTGGATATAAAAAGACAGTTTGAACATCTTCACGCCGGCAGAGGATAATGAATCTAAATGAGTGATATTAAAACTGGAGGCGGGAGCAGCTGTGATGATGTGAGAAATCCCCAAAGAGCAGGCGCATCAACAACCAGGAACCAGCCCTGACGGTGTTAATTGGATCTCAGGGTTCATCCAAGACACTGAGCAACCAGTGATGGAGACGAGTATATGATACGAGTGTCCTCACAGGCTCCCTCTGTCCAAATGTGCCAAGAAAATCATTCCTTTTTTTTTTCCATCAGCAAATGTGCCAAGAAAGTCCAAGTGCAGTGTTTCCAGTAAAACTCCAGACAGATGACTAAATAGGACAATAAATGCTAAATAAAATTTATTTTTAAAAAATGGTTAACATAGCTGGTAGCAGACTGTTTTTCTTTCATCAGGCCACAGAGAAAAACACTTTATTTTCTAAAATACTGAAATATTCAAACCAAAGTTGAACGATGTGGAATTAAGACCCCGCAATGCAGCAAAAGTGTTTATGTGTGTATTTGTGGGCTGGGAAACGTAAATATCAGTGGTTTTCCGTGGAGTTGCTGTCGATTGTAATGGAGGCAAAAAAAGGCTCAGTAAGCAGTCGGTGCGCTCCAGAAAACTCACCATTACTTCGAGGTCAATAGACAGCTGAGGAAGTGAGCTACTGCAGCAGCAGCAGCAGCCTCAGCCGCCGCCGCCGCCGCCACGGAGAGTTTGACTGAATTACACACAAATCTGTGATGAGGAGACAGTGAGTGTTAATTGTGGGATTGAAATTGGTTTATAATAAATGAGAAAGTTTCACATTGGATGTTTGTGGAGATAATCTTTGTAGTGGACAGAATAAATCTCCAGCTGACTGTGACTGATGTTTTCCGCTGGTTTGTTTTTTTTTTCCCCCTCTATAATCGATTAGACATCTCGGAGCGGACCCCGTTTGGACTTGACTGTGCTGCGTCAGCAGTCTCTGCAAAACACAACGTTTCAGCTTTCCACCCGACTTGGTCACCATGGTGATGATGATGTGGATGTGGATATGTGTATTGTATCAATTAGTACGTTAACATACAAATGATAAATGTTACTTAAGTTATCGCTGTCTGCATTGAAATAATTGACCACCATGTGACCTAATGTGAGACTGTTCAATCATTTTGTTTTGTTTTTTTTTTACTTTTGAACTTTGTTTCATGTCAGTGTGTTTGTACAGGTATATGACTGTGCCCTTATCTATGTCCACAGAGCCGACAGTTTGAAACTGTGGCATCTCACTTGTCTTGTCCATCAGAGGCCGCGGGCAGCTCGGAGCCCGTCATGACACGACAACTCAGGTATGGCGCCCTGTCCGCAGACGAAGCTACGACGCAGGATGATATTTAACGGATGATGAGAGAAGTCGTCCCACCCCTAACCCCGCAGGTAATGAAGCGTCACGGTAACGTCTCTAAATAAAATCAGCTTCCTCCACTGGCGCTGGCAGGAAGCCCGGGAACCCTTTAAATTAACGAGATAACTGTACATATGCTGCGTCCAGTTGATTACCCCGAGTCTGCACCCATACTGCAAACGCCCACTTCTCCTGCTCAGACCCCAATGTAAACACTTTTCTTCTTCTGTTGTTTCCACTCTTTTTGTAAAAAAAGAGAGTGAATCTCATGTAACGCTTTAAGTTAAAAGTACCCCGCTTTAATCAATAGCTTTAATCAATAGCTTATATTAGTAGCTTATATATCACTTATGATCTGAAAGGTCGTGTCAGAGGTCACTGTGCGAGAAGCACCGTGCTCCCTCTCAGGCTGATAGTTTGATGTTCAAGCTTTAACCCAGGTTTCTAATGGAGAAACAGAAACGCGGATGCTGCATCACTTGTACTATGACTCGTCCACATGAGGGACGAGTCATAGCGAGGAGCTGCGTCCCCCCGAGGCGAAACCCCGGCCTCAGCGTCCGCCGGTAAAGAGACGATGTCAGCAGACTTGCGGCCGGTGTCCGGATGATTGCCTCCGCAAATCAGCTCCTGTCGTCCCTCCTCAGGAACGCTGAGTGTCCCGCTGAATATTTTACTCCGGCACCTGAGGGATGATCGTTCCCGTCATGCCACGGGAATGTGCTGGAATCATTTATGAGCTCGTCCGACGTGTTCAAGCGCTTTGAACTTGCAAAGTGATCTATGTCCTGTCCCTGCGTGTGAGCCGAGGCTCCTGCCTCGATCCCCCCGAGGGTCTGCACGCCCCCCTCTGTGACACTTTGTCCTCAATATCCCGATTCATCCTGCAATGCTGCTTCAGTTTGTCTCCATTCCATACCACACGAGACAACACAGCACAGAGGCTACATGTATGTGTGTGTATATAATGTGTAAATATGTATATATACACACACATATATATATATAATGTATAAATAATGTATATAATATATTGTATATGTATCATTTTAGGTGAAAACAGCGTGGACGAGGTGAGAAGAGGAACAGCAGCATCCGGACAACAGCGACGAGCAGATGAGGGGAATTAATGCAGGATTTGACCTTTGGCTCATGAAGGTGACCCTAATTAATGGCTGTGTGTAAAACGAGTTTTTATGATAAATGTACGACATGACGTAGGCCTCGGTGTGCGTATCTCATAACTGTATGCTGGAGCTACGCTTGAAAAGCTGATTTAACGCATCTTATCGAATCAGTGAAGCAAAGGACAGTTGACACTTTTTCTTTGTTTGTTTTTGAGGACGCGTTAAAAGAAATCATCCTCCAGCAGCATCGCGGACGCCGTAGCTGCTGCGGCGCAGGAAACAGCAGATGGAGAGCGGCGAAGGCGATGTGCTGACTGTGGACGGGGGGAAAACACACGGACGAACACGGTGTGACACTGTGATTTATTACTCGGTCGATGTTTCGACGACAAAGTCGTCCTCAGGTCGTTACGGCAACTGCAGATTTAGAGAAAAGAAGATGATGACGACGGCAAGGCGGCGAGGGCGAGTGTGACTGCCGCGTGGACACGTGACGTCCATGTTCAGAATGCACGACAGCAGATTGTTATTCTGTGTTTAATCGTTGAATAATCCAGTGATTCCCAAACTTTCCGTGCAGAGTCCAGGACTGTGTACTGAACGACAGTGTTGTGCAGGAGGGCGGTGATTTATGGCCCCGGTGGCCTGTCATGGCCGTTCCCTCACCAGAAAACATGGATTTTCCACTCATTACTCCGAAGTTCAAAATGGAAAACCGCCATCATCTGTATCAGTTACAGGGGCGAGTCGGTCATTTAGTTTGAGACTGAACATAATGACATATAAGAATCCATTAAGTGAAACTGGCATCAAGGTCAAAGACTGGCGACCGGAGAGACGCGGCGATTACTCATCGCAGCTTTCCCCGCGTTACATCCCACAGACGGTCGTATGGAACGCTACACGAGGAGGAGGAGGAAGCACTATAGATATTTAATATGAATAATTATTATTATTTAACTTCTATAGCGGCAAACTTCAGACACTTGGATGATTCATTTGTCACATTCACACGTCATTAGTCAGCTGCTGTTAATGATGACAAACAAACTATTTCATCGGTTTGTAACCTAATGCATGAATTAGACATAGACATCATCATCAGATCCATATCGCTGACTAATCGTTCTTGGATACTCGTGATGATCATTTGTCACTCCTGTGACCTTCAGGGTCAAACAGTCATGTTCTGGTTGGACATGAATACACACCTCACCTCTGCCGCATTGCCGTCCTGAACTAGCACGTCGACGACGTCGGTCATCCAGCCTCCTAATTACCACGCGCTGTAGGTCTGCAGAGCAGGAATCACAAAAATAATTCCCAATGAGTTGTGTGCAATAACTTTTCCTGCACCCTGCGGGATCGATAACTTGCCCAGGAATGAACTGCTGTTAATTTGGAATTAAATATTGATTCAGATCACTCACAAAGTCACGGGAATCAACAGAGCTCGTGTTGTTGTTATTCATTTGAAAAACAGTCATTTACTTTAAAATGACATTTCCATTCATCATAGTGCAATGTTGATTCATCACATTTAGCATCAGGCGCTTTCACCTACTGGTCCTTGGCTTGTTTTTAGCAGCGGTGTCAATGTTTTGGTAATACCTCAAATATAAACCATTATATGTTATAGAAAAAAATATTCATGGTCTCCAGAGGATGAAAAATCCAGATGTTTTGTTTCTTGATGTTTCTGGAAAACTTTGCAAAATCACATCATGTGGATGTGAGCTGTCAGTCGGTAACATAACTTTAAAAAAGAATCTGTTCGATTCACATGAAAGACGTAGGGAAAAAAAAGCGAGCAATCAATAATTCAAACTCTCTCCCTGATCAGTCCTTCACCAGCATGACATCATACAGTAATCAATCATTAAAAGATGAGTCGTCTTTGGGGGAAATCAGATTCCAGATCATTATCTGCTTGACAGATGATGTTTATTTATATCAGGTCGGGCGAGCAGCTATCCACCACGCGCTCGCTGATTAAAGGGTCATATAGTGGCTGTAGATTCCTCTCCCCTGTAATTAAAAGCGCTTCACCCTCTGGCACAATATGCCGATTGTTTATGCAAGTCCTCTGCCTCACACACACACACACACACACACACACACACACACACACTGGCTGTGATTTCCCCAAGCACGTTTCTGCAGATGTGACAAAAACGTCTCCATTTCGCAGGGAAATTCATCAACTCACTTATTGAGTTAATTACTCTGATTTATTTGGCCGTCTGCACAGTGAACTTCTGCATTACCGCTGGTCGATGCGTTCCAGAGCAGTGGACCGGACACTCATGCACAAGTTTCAGGTGCTTGTGAAAATACGATGCTGTCGTCATGGTAGCAGCTGAACATTCATGCTATGCAGAAAACTTCAGTAATAATAGTAACAGAAATGTGAATTGTATGTAATGTGGTTGTTAAGAGAGCAGCAGGAAGGTGTTTGGTCTGAAGTCCATCTTCTGTGTGGGCTTCCTCTGTACTCCAGCTTCCCCCCATACTCCACAGACATGCTGATTAGCAGTTTGGTTCATTAACACTGGCTAAACACAGTGGGTGTGAATGTGAGTGTGGACGGCTGCTTGTCTCTGCATGATGCCCTGTGATTGGCTGGTGACCTGTTCCGACTGTGTCCTGCCTCTCACCCAGCATCGCCTGTGATTGGCTCCACGACCCCCCCAGGGATAAACCATGTAATTTAACCTAGGAATTTGTTACTGCCGTTCCCAGATCTCCTGCCCTGTTTATGTCACATCAGCCCACATTTCTCCAAGACGCAGTGTTCAAAGTGAAGGATTCTCGGCCGCGGTGAGGAAGACACTAATTTTAAACTCGTCCTCGACAAAATGTTTAATGACGCAGACCCATATCCACTTATATACTCTCTTTTTATTACTTATATATGCTTTTGATCTCTATTAACTTTAGGCTTCTATTGTCCACACACACACACACACACACACACATAGATAATAAATGATGCTTTGTACTTACATGAGCATTAACCAGCGTCTTATGACATGTGACATGTGAATATTAAACGTGAATCCTCCAGCTCTGTGCAGGAAAGTAGAGCAGTTGAGGCTCATCCCTCTGTTGTTGTTGTTGTTGTTGTTGTTGTTGTTGTAGTTGTTGTGTGCAGCCTCCTGCTTGTTGACGCCATCTGCAGTAACTGATGACCTCGGATTCAACAACCTCCAGCCACTTTGCGTTTAACTTCAACCACATCAGCAGGTTTACTCGCGGCTCCCCAGGAAATCGCCAGGCTCGGCAGTTATTGCTCACCTGTGTGGCAAACCCTAATATCCATTCCAGACGTCGTTATGCAAACAGGGTCAACGTGGTGATGATTCACGTCTTTTACGTGTGTATCTGTAACACTGGACCTCACACACGCGGGGATATTTTACATTTAGACTCAGACGTTGGCACCTTCTGCCATCAGACAGGCAAGGAGTGGGACTGGGCTCTGGCATCATCCTGGTTTTCTTCACACCCACAGATCACGTCCACGGTGCCAAACATCTCACGGTCTCCAGGCAACAGGAGCGTGCAGTATAAGTGTTAGACATAGTCGGTCTGGTCACATGAGTCACATCCAAAGCCTGTGAGTTTGTGGATAATGAGCCTGGTCGTGTCACTAACCTGAACAGTCATCAACACACTGATGGGTCTTGTGTTTATCATGCAGCACCTACAGCATGGTGGTTTACAACATCCCCTTGTGTCTGCACCCACACACACTGGAGGACGTCGCACTGGGAGGAGTGACGGGGTGTTGTGTTTGGAGTAGCATGCCCTCTCCTGGCTGGATGTTTGCTGCCTGAGACAGAGGATGAACCTCCAGTCTGCTGCGTGTGCTCTGTCTCAGACCTTCTCCTACACCGTGGTGTTCCACTCTGTTTCCTGTGGGAGGTGTACTCTCCTGGTGTCTGACCAAAGCGCCTGCAGTGGTGGTTATTGTACAATGCAATATCATAGAGCAATAGTGTCATTTTTAATGCACGTATACTTTACGAGGAACATTTTCTTTCTTATTTCAATCACTTAAGGACGTAACCGGGAACTAATGACCAGGACTATGTTGTTTTTTCGGATATGAAGGGGACCTGATGGTGGCGCTCATGGGGAACGGAGCGCCAAGTTGGCTCAGCTCAGCTAAATGAAAAAAACATCATAAAGAATATGAGTGAGTTAAGTAAATAGACAAATCAAAAGGCTACGGAGGAGGAGGAGTTTGTCGTGTGGAACCATTTGAAAAACATTATTTTGCAAAAAGGAGCAATGCGTGATTTATGTGTGGCTTTAATTTGAGTCGAGAGCCACGGCCTGATTTGGTTTGGTGACGTTTTCCTCTGTCCCGCCATTGTGCCCGTTGTCTCACGTCCACCTCGCTCTGGTCATTCATCATTTGGAAATTGAATTGTTCTCCATGCCAAGATGCCACAGTGTAAAATCAGCCATTAGTTTTTTAGCCTAACAGCTGGATGCTCCTGTGGCAAATTGATGCCGGCGGCCTCCGGACGGGCCTGTGATTTATCTCCTGTGGGAAAGCTGCTGGCCAAGTGGACAGTCAGTGTCTGCAGGCAGTGATATGTCACAGTCTCCTGCTCTTTCAGTATATTACAGGGGCCGGTGCCTGCAACCAACCTTAAAGCCCCCAAACGTAGCACTGTGTAAATCTGATGATTCACAGCGGCCGAATGTAAAAAGGCTCTGCGCCCTATCTGTTCGGTTTTGTCTGATAATGTTAATAATGATCCTTGGACAGAAGTCATAGTGATATGTCAGACAGACAACAGGAAATAGTCGTGTCCAGGTTGTTTCACGTTGTTTTGTTGTTAACTTCACTGAGTCAAAAATCCCTCCTCTGATTTAACACTGAATTTATTGTTTTTTAGGCCACTAGGGGGCAGACAATATGACAACAACCAATCGCGGGGTTTAACTTTCGAGCGGTTTATCTGTCTTATCAGTTTACACCAAATTATTCACAGTCTGGTGGATTTGTTCGTTTCCTCAAACTGAATAAACAAGTTTCTTGATTTCGACACGTTTTTAAATAATAATAATAATAATGATAATAATAATTCGCCTTAAGTTAGAAAAATGTTGTCATGATGATCATAGATTATTATTGTTATTATTATTATTATTATTATTATTGTCGTTTTTGCTGCTGTTGTGATGATTTGTTTTTATTTGTATGATATCTTATTGCACACGTGCGTTGGTTGTGTTTATTTTGTGCGTTGCAGACTGCGGGGATCCGGCTGCTTCCTGTGCGCCAGCGTAAACTCCAGGAATACCGCGTGGCACTCGGAGACAAAAAAAAAACGCAGGTTGGATGGAGGAGGAGCCTGGAGCTCAGATTTCCACAGGAGCGCGAGCGCAGACCAGCCGACGAACTTCCTGTGCGTGCGCGTCCTGCGCGCCTCCGCCGATCCACACACTGCGCGGCGGGCTGCGCGCGCGGCGCAGGCCTCATCCACATGATGTGTAGATCGCGAGCCGAGCCGGGGGAAGTCCAAGTTGTGTCCCCCGACTGTCTCAGCATCCTTCCCCGCGTTAGAGGGAGAAAAAAAAACAAAAAAAAAAAAAACGAGGAGACGCCAAACAAGCAAAAGTTTTCCTGGGGTCCGAGAAACGACGAGCGGACATGGACGAGACGGATCCGCGCGCGTGACCCAGCGCAGACGCGGACCGAGGCTTCGTCCCGCGCGCGCAGAGAATGATGACATAGGCGGCGCTTTGTCGCGCGAAGTGTGGGAAAGTTTGAGGCAGGGACTCGGCGACATGCGCCGCCCGGAGGCTGCCGGAGCTGAGGGAGAACCGCCGAGGCAGGGGAGCGAGAAGAAGAAGAAGAAGACGACGAAGAAGAAGAAGAAGAGCAAGGAGAACAAAACCAGAAGTGTCCACGCCAACACGCGCTACGACCGCGCCAAGGGGGAGGACAACCCGAACCGACACTATGCAAACAACAAGATCAAGACCACCAAGTACACGCTGCTCTCCTTCCTGCCCAAGAACCTCTTCGAGCAGTTCCACCGCTTCGCCAACGTCTACTTCGTCTTCATCGCCCTGCTCAACTTCGTGCCGGTGGTCAACGCCTTCCAGCCCGAGCTGGCCCTGGCCCCGGTGGTCTTCATCCTGTCCGTCACCGCCATCAAGGACCTGTGGGAGGACTACAGGAGACACAGGTCCGACAAGGAGATCAACCACATGGACTGTCTGGTCTACAGCAGGTAGGCGGTCAGGCCTGAGACCACCCTCACAGGACACGCTGCGTGTCTGTCTCTCTCTCTCAGCAGTGTCCCTGGTCCCGCAGACAGGACCTGAACCCAGCTGTCAACCTCTCACATGAGGCCCCGGGGTCAGAGAGGCTTCACACACACACACACACACACACACACACACACACACACACACACACACACAGGGGCCCACAGGGGCTCCAGCACCAAATATAAGATGCTGCCATGTAAAACACAGCTTTATGGTTGTATGAATAACAACAATACAATACAGTACAACAACACGCGGATGAAGACAGTGTAGTCTGAATGTGGACATGTCTCATTCAGAGCAGTGGACGTCATGTAGATGAATCCAACTACACTCAGTAACATGAGAACTGGAATCTCCCACTAGTTACTCATAATAATAATAATAATGATGATGATGATGATAATCAGACTACTGTTTTATTCAGATTAAAGCCCATCATCAGATTACTGGTTATGACTCGATATGACATTCATTCATTTTCCTGTTTACATGTTGCAGAGCAGACTCTGATTATGACTCACAGCCACATTACAGCCACAACGGCGAACAGGCCATCAGGGTGTTATTATCTGACTGAGACGTGGACATGTTTCATTCACAGCGCTCCACACCACACACGTCTTCACCTGGCGAGTGTTTATCCAGAGTTTGACCCTGTTCCCGTTAAAACGTTGTTTACATGGCAGCGTCTTATTCCGATTATGGTTTTAATCTGGATAAATATCAGAATATTAATGACACATCGTCATTGTGTACATTATGAGTCAACCTGACAAGTTCTCTCTACTAACTTTGCTTCTAGTGTGTGTGTGTGTGTGTGTGTGTGTGTGTGTGCGTGTGCAGAGTGTATTTCACTAATGAAAAGCAGCACTGTGGACCGTGTACAGAGCATAATTCACAGTCATCAAAAGGCTCAGTGTTCGGTGGCTCCTGAAGTCTTCACCCATGTTGTTGTGTCGAGGTCGGATTGAATTTTCTTCCGCTTATGGCGACATTGTACAAAAAAAAAACAAACCCCAAAAAAACATCTCCCTCTTCTCAGGCAGGTAACAGCTGACTGGACTTAACCTTTGACCTGGTTAAAGGGTCCAGTCGCTGCCTCTGACTCTAACCTCTCCTCACAGCTACAGGTGAAACCTGGTCCAGGATGAAAACCTTGTGCGGACACAGGAACTTGGCACGTGGCAAAGTCGAGGGAGTTTTTGATAAAGGAAAATTCCTTTTTCCTTGAATCAAAAAAATACTAACATTTACACAGCTGTGATGAACTGATGACTGATTTTTGGACGGAATACACAGACAGACGCCCGCTCACTGAAACCACTGGTAAACGTAGCTCGGTGGAATGTAAATAGTTTGCTCTTAATCTGTTTCACAGAGTTCAAACAACAACGCCGGCGAAGTTCTGGGACAATCTGGGCGTCAGGTCACTGAACGCATCACAGCGGTTTGTCCAACTCAGCTGACGTCTTCATCGATAATGTGGCGATTAGTCAATTTTCCGGTTTTCTCCAAACATTCCGCGTCCGTGCATTTTGTTTTGTTTGTGTCCAGGAATAGTTACATTGTTTTTTTAAATTTATTTAAATCTATAGAAATAAACAGTGATGAAAAATGAAGCGTTCAGAAATCAGTCCATAGAACAGGACAGAAAGCAGAATAGAACTAAAACTCCATTTATTTCCACTTCTTTGTGAAGAGTTGTGTGCTACCGCTGTGACCTTTTAAAGAATGATCAGCAGGAAGAAGACGCTCAGGGCTTTTTCCAAACTATTCAAAGATACTCCGCACTCTCCTGGCATCTTATGGTCACACTGGGCTGCGTGTATTAAATATAACGAGAAGCTAATGGTTCATGTCGCCATCAAATTCACATGCTTTTGTTTCTTGCCTTCAAACCAACAGCGGGAATAAATGAACATTTATTGTAATTCTATTATTGATTATTCCCCCGATCAATACGTTTTGATTTTCAAAATGTCAGTCAATCCGTTTTTTTTATAAGGTGTCAAATAGAAGTGTGTCAAATTTGGCCTTAAAACGTCTTGTCACTACTTTAACTTCTGGCTATTGATTGATTTTCGGTCCCTGAGAGTTTATTGATCCGTTTACAGTATCAGATGTTCTGTGGTGTCAATGGTTTTGTCATGCAGACGCCACGGGCTCTGCAGGGACTAGATTATAGGAAAGGAATGTTTGCTTGTACACTGATGTAGCATATTGATTATTTCACTCCTCTGCAGTTCTGCATTTCTTTTGTGCATCTTGTCAGAAATGAACGCTGGTTCGATATCGACGTCGTTTCCGAGCTGCTGTCCGTCCTCATGCCGCTCACATCATGTACACAAACAACCACCAAAACCCCACAAAGTCATCTGAGGCCTGTCGGCTCCGACTAAAAATAGATTCGTTTTTTTTGACTTGTGACAAAAGCGATGTTGTGTCATATGAGATGTGGGCTCTTTTCCTCCTCGGCTGTTTGTTTAACTCCGTGGAAAAGTCCCACTCGCTCCATGTAATCCGTTATCGCCGCTGTGATGCATGTGGGACATGTCTCTGTACTCTGATGGACATATTGAGGAAGACCCTGAGATGAATGTGGTGGCGGCGGCTTTGGCCTCAGTAAACACGCTGTCTCTTCTAGATTAATGGGCGCGGAGCTGAACTTTCTGTTTATGGAATGGCAGGTTATTGAAAACAATGGGCGCTGCATCTTTCATCGCACAGCTCACACCAGCCGCTTTTGGCCTCTCATTGTTCTGGCAGAGCGGAGAGACGCTATGTGGAGAAGTACTGGAAGGAGGTGTGGGTGGGGGACTTCATCAGGCTGCGGTGTAACGAGATCCTCCCCGCTGACGTCCTGCTGCTGAGCTCCAGTGACCCGGACCGCCTGTGCCACATCGAGACCGCCACACTGGACGGAGAGACCAACCTCAAGCAGAGGCAGGTCGTCCGCAGCTTCTTTGACCTGGTGAGGCGGGTGATTGACACTTCTTGCTGCCGTGTGGTCAAGTAAACCACAAACTGGGTTTGTTTGTGTTAAATGTTTTTTTGTGTTGTTGTTTTACCCCTGAGGTTTAAATGTCTTTAAGGCTGTTGGTCAGTTTATTCTGGTCAGGTTCATTTTCATTGTTGATTGACCTGTTTGGGTGTGGTGTCCGTTGTCATTAAAATCTTGGAAATGAAAATTTTAAAAATTTTGGGAACATTTTAAATCACACAGATTTTGGAAAAGTTCTGGAAAATAGTTTGAAAACTATTTAATATAGTTTTTTTTTTCTGGACACCTCTGGGCTTTTATCCTTTTAGCCAACTGTCCCATTAAAAACAAGCACCTCATCTTAACTGCACCTCAGGTCCTCTGAGAAGAGGCTCCATAATAACACACACACACACACACATATACACACAACTTTTCACCACAGCCAAACTAAACAGGAAACCACAAGTTTTAATTTCCAACTCATTTGGTCCGAAACGTCTTTAGTGACTTGAATCAGAAGTTGTTCTGTTGTGTGTTTGCAGGATTGTGATTTCGACCCTTTGAAGTACAGCAGCATCATTGAATGTGAGAAGCCCAACAATGACCTGAACAGATTCCGAGGCTACATGTGAGTGTTTCCTTGTTTACTTCCCTGTTTAGTCTGAATGTGGTCGGCGGCTGCCCACAGGTTGTTGGTAAACAACAGGCGTTTGAGCGTTTGAATTTGTGAACTCGTGCAGGTTTCAGGTGCCGTCTTTACTTTGCCGTAAATTCATGATGTGACATTTTCATCCGTGTCGAGCTTTGAGATGGAAATAATGTGAAACTGTGGTTTGTTGACATCCCGGGATCTTCCAATGTATAATTATGACTTAAACAGTTTTTCCAAGTCAAGATCACAGTTTGCCTTCTCGGGATGCGGTTGCTGGGTTTTGCCCATTGGACGACGCACGTTTGAAGGTGTGAGTGTGTGCGTGCGTGCGTGCGTGCGCAGAATAAAATGAACCATCAGATGAACTATGCTGTAGTTCCTGAACAATGCTCCTCCCACTCTGAATCAGCTGATTTCCTGTTTTACAGCTCATTTCCTGTTGGTCTGTGCTTGCAAGTGAAAATTATTAGTAATACTAATTGGGGATAATATGTAGGATTTTTTTTAGCTTTACTTTACTTAACTTGACGGGTTGTCCTTTTAAAACCTGGCACACGATCACATGACCATGATAAAACCTCAGTGTGTCACATGTGCTCGTCAAATTTGCTCAGACCAAACAGTCGCACTGATTATTGAGCTTTAGAGGCGCTGGTTGGTGGATTGGTCTGTTACCATGGGAACAGTCCTGTTAGCTGTTTCCCCTCTCGCCGGTCTCTAAAGCTAAGCTAACCAGCTGTCGGCTGCTCCCTGAAATTTATGGGAGTGTTCCTTTAAAACATCCACGTGTAAGACGTGAATTCAGGACTGGTGTGTCTCAGGGTCTTTTGTCTCCAGCGGAAGACGTGAGTCGTCCTCTGAGTTGTCGGTCGACCTGCATGTGCGCACGTGGACACACACACACACACACACAGACACAGAGAGAGGACATGTGTTCTTTGCTCAGAAGGAGACCAGATGCTGCAGGTATTCAGTTGCCAGGTTACAGCGGAGCACAGACGCAGCGTTGTCTCATCCAGTGTTTTATTACATTACGACCCGTGGCACCGAGTCTGATCCCGTGGCCTTTTCTGGGGAAGGCGGCGTTCTGCGTCTCAGAGTGTTATCAATCCACCCCCCCCACCTCCCTCCCCCCGGGTGTGAGCTCAGGGACGCTGCCATTAATCTATAGCGGTGCTGATGTGTCAGGCGGCCTGCTGTCAGAGGTCAAAGGGTGAAGGATGAAGACTCCTGTTAGTAAACAGCGAGGTGGCTTTGAAGGAACAGGCTACGGCCGAAGTGATTAAAGGTCGTTTAATGAACACAGCCACGTGTCTCTTTGTTTAACGCAGCTCTGTGTACGTCTCAGTTTTATCTGAAAAGTTGTTTTTTGTTTTTAATTGACTGAGCTGGACTCTGGTCGTGAAGTGAGATCTGGGGGTCAGCGGTGAATTGCCTGATCGATTCGGGCGCCTGAGGGGTTTCTGTGCGCGGCGGCAGCGTGGTCAGTGCTCCTGTATGTCGGAGGCGATTTGTGCTGAGCTAAGGGATCCTGCCGGGTGAAGACCACGCTGCTTTGGAGCGTGATGGATTGAGGCGCTCAGCAGAATAAACTGATGTTGCCTTGGGGGCTCTGGTAAAGAGGGACACTCCATTTCCCCGTAACCCTCAGTGATTCTTTTGTTGTTGTTGGTTTTTTTTTTGGTTTTTTTTCCATTCGATCATAAAGACATAACCTTTCACCTTGTGGTTATTTTCCGCCCTGGCAGAATCCATCGAAGCGGAAGAAGAGATGCACTTTACAAAGAAAACCTGCTGCTGCGAGGCTGCACCATCCGCAACACAGAGGAGGCCGTCGGAATCGTCATCTACGCAGGTGAGCCGCACAAACGCAACGCTACGCGGCGTCATGCTCACTCATCCGGCACGTTTGACCCCTGACCCGGATGCTTCTGACGCGGCGCGTGTCTCTGCAGGTCACGAGACCAAAGCCATGCTGAACAACAACGGCCCGCGCTACAAACGCAGCAAACTGGAGAGACAGATGAACGTGGACGTGTTCTGGTGTGTCATCATCCTGCTGGTCATGTGCCTGTTTGCCGCTGTGGGTGTGTAGCTGTTCCATAGTTTTATCACTTCCTCCACTTTATCTGAGATTTCAAAACAACACCCCCCACCCCTTTTTTTTTTCTCTTGACTTTTTATTGTTGGAGAAATAAACGGCTTGTCGTCGTTGCTTTGGATTGTTTACCGTGCTTTTCTTCTTATCTCCTGGCTCCAGCGTTTCTATGAGTTGACCTTGTGCGGCTGCTGTTTCAGGTCACGGGCTGTGGATGTTTCAGTACGGCGATAAGAGGCCTGTGTTTGACGTTCTCAGTCCAGAGGGGACAGACTTATCGCCCATCATGTCGGCCATTTATCTCTTCCTCACCATGATCATCGTCTTTCAGGTACGAGACGGAGGAGAACAAACACACACCAAGATGTAAACAAGACAAAAGATACCACATTTTGAGTTTGTATTGTTTCTTCCCACTGTGTGTGAGCGCTGTGTAAATCAAAGCTTTGGGGTTTGTTTGTGTGTGTGTGTGTGTGTGTGTGTGTGTTTGTTTGTGTGTGTCTGACTGACCTCTAAATCTTTATCTTTGCATTCAGTCTGGAAAGGCAGAGAGGAAGTAAGTTTCATAATCTTTGTAATACATGACCAGAGTAGGAAAAGGTGACACCTGACAGTTATTGATTTTTTTTTTTTTTTTTTTTTTTTGGATAATGTCACCGTGTCCCGTGTCAGATGTGGCAGTCAGTTTTGAAATAGCCGACAGGTCAGTGAAGGCAGCGGACTGGTTGACACTGCAGGGCGACTGTCTGAGGTCGGCTGTGGTCGATGCACCGGTTTTATCCAGATGTTGCATGTTACACTGTGAAATAAACAGATGAGTGTGGTGCTGTGCACAGTGACCTGCACCTCCGCCCAAACACTGCTGACTCATCACTCCAGCGAGACGTTCCAGGCACGTTCCCTGGAAATGTCCCGTTACACCAATTCCATTTTCACTCAAATATTAATCCCATAACTATAATAAGTAACTGCTGTATATAAATAATATTTTTTTGTCCCATATAAATATGTAAGTTTCTAAAATAGTATCTCTAAACATTTTCATAAAAGAGGAAATAAAGTAACACAATCAAAGCCAACATTTATTTAATTACTTAACTTATTTCATTTATTTACATGTAACTGTTGTTTCACATTTAGCTACATTAATTTACATTTTTCTGCCTTAACCAGTGATCAGTTCAGCTAAATTCAATTTTAGCAAATTAAGTTATTTTTGCTCAGTGCTGCACCTTGGCTGTGAAAAACTCTAATAGACGCTCTCTGGTCTCCCAGGTGCTGATACCCATCTCCCTTTTCGTGTCGATCGAGATTGTCAAGATCTGCCAGGTGTACTTCATCCATCAGGACATGGATCTGTACGACGAGGAGACCGACTCTCATCTGCAGTGCAGAGCTCTTAACATCACCGAGGATCTGGGCCAAATGCAGTACATCTTCTCTGACAAGACGGGCACGCTGACGGAGAACAAGATGGTGTTCCGCCGCTGCACCGTGGCAGGGGTGGAGTACTCCCATGATGCCAATGGTGAGACAGATGGCAGCCATTACCTTTTATGTCCCTCTTTGGTTGCATCCGTACTGATACGTTGCAGTAAATACTGCGAAGGTGAAAAGTAAAAAAAAGTAAAAGAGTTTTTTTTTTTAATTCGACAGACGACAAAAGAGTCACTGATATTTGATTCGTTGGGTGTTAGCTGTTTGATACAGGATGTAAACATAGCACTACGCCATGTAAACGTGGATGTAGCCTAAATGCTGTGTGTATGTGTGTATGTGTGTGTGTGTGTGATCCAGCCAGGAGACTGGCGATGTACCAGGAGATGGATTCTGAAGAAGAGGAGTGTACTTCCCATGGCGGCACGCTGCCGCGGCGGGACAGTGTGACCAGCCACCACAGCGCCCCCGTGGTACTGCGCTCCCAGAGCACCAAGTCCCACCGCAGGACGGGCAGCAGGGCGGAGGCCAAGCGAGCCAGCATCCTGTCCAAACACACAGCCTTCAGCAGCCCCATGGTCAGTGCCCGCCATTGTCCCGATAGTCCCGGTCGTCTGTCCTGCTCTCCGCTGATAAACCCGTCCTCTGTCCCCTCAGGAGAAAGACATCACCCCCGACCCCCAGCTCCTGGACAAAGTCAACGAATGCGGCAGTCAGATGGACTTCATGCGCTTCCACAGCCAGCCAATGTCCCAGCTGCCCTCTGACCTGTCGGACATCATCGACTTCTTCATCGCTCTCACCCTCTGCAACACGGTGGTGGTGTCCTCCCCCAACCAGCCCAGGCAGAAGGTAAACACCCAGGCTCATAGGACACGACCTTTGGTTTGATTTTGGACAGATCAGCTGCTGGACGGCTTTTGATTATCACATGCACGTGTCGCGTCACTTCCTGGTTCTGGTTCCTCATGTCGTCATTATGGGCGTGTCGAGAGTTGTCCAAGGTTTGTGTTGTGTGCTCGCACCCTGGAGTCTACACACTGTTCAGATTCATGTGTGTAACATACTGTGATACACTTTGAATCATCAGGGCTTGTTCTTGTTATTTATTTCAGTTATTTTATACTTAACCGACCCAGGACAATGACCTCTGACCTCTGACCTGACTCTTACACACAAAAGACTTGTTGCTCCAGATCGTTATCTTCACATTTCATCTGGAAAAGTAGCAGGAAAGTACATGGTTCATTGTCAGCACCGAATCAAGTGTGTGTATGTGTGTGTGTGTGTGTGTATGTGATTCAGTGTGGGTTAGCCTGAGCGAGGAAACATTAATGTGTAACATTAAGTCTATGTTTTTAGTCTGTCCTGTACTAAATTACTTCAGTAATCTGAAGACCACTGGTTGTGGTCTGTGGATGTTCTGCTCCATGTGCTCTGGATGCTGTGATCATCAATCAGGAAGATGAAGATGTAGGAACTGTCAGTTATCTCCTGACCTAACACACGCACCCACTTTATTTTGATTTTGAAAGTAGCTTCCACCGTCCAACAAAAAGAATTCAGAATGTGAGTTTGGCTCCTTGTGCTCTAAACACAGTGTGAAATTCTTCTCCTGCACGTAGCCTTCGCCGCAGAGAGCTCCCAGGGCCTTTTGATGTGTGCGGCTGTGTATCCGAGTTTTGTGTTGTGTTGTTTTGTGTGTGAGGCCGGGTGTGGTTGTCCTTTTCAGAGGTGATATCCTCCCTCACCACCCGACACACACACACACACACACACACGTGCACGCGCTCGTTCAGTTTGACAGAAGCGGCTGGGATTAAGTTTCAGTGAGTGACAGTGTATTTATGTTTGCTCTGTTTGTGTTTGGAGGAGATCTGATAAGGAGGAGGAAATGTAAATGTGCACAGAAGCACCTTTAACACAATGCTCCTTTATTTTCTGTCTTTTCCCCCTTTTTTCCCCCATTGTTTGTACTTTTTTGACCTTTGTTTCAGTGTAATTCTCCACATTTCATTCTGATGCACTCTCCGGCCCAGCACCTGAATGATTTATATCTGTGTGTGTGTGTGCGTGTGTGTGTGTGTGTGTGTGTGAACTGAGGCTGCTGCTGCCAGCAGATCTCACAGTGAGTCACTCTCTCCGCTGGTGAACTGCGCCACCCGGGGATCAGACGCTGGTTAGAGGATTATAGCCAGGAGGTGCATTTTCACCAGCACAGACGTTTTCTGACCCGGGTTTCTCGAACCCGGTGCTTTTAGATTCTTCTCCATCACACTCCATCAGTGGCAGCAACGTCACTCTGCAGAGTCATAAAGAGGCATGTTGTCAGTCATGTCAGTGACCCAGAAGTTAACCGATACAGTAAAAACGCTTCCTGGTGTTACTGGGAGAAAAGAAAAAAACTAAAAACTAAATGTTACACAAGATCAATGTAGCAAGGTGATTTCAGAAATATCATAAATCTTTGAATCTCCCTTATTCACTTATTTTTAACATCTCGTTATAGAGTGTTCAAAAATATTCACACACACACACACACACACAAACACACAAACACACAAAAACAATTGATTTTCTTTTTTTATTTGTGGCACCTTTAAAGTGCCATTAAATTTTTCTCTACAGCCTGATTTACTGAGGGTGAGAATGCAAATAATAATCAGAATAAATTTTATTTATAGGCGCCTTTCAAAACTCCCAAGGACACCATACAAGCAAAACAGGGTTTAAAATACATAACAAACAAAACAATACAAAACTCGGTCTCACACGCACAGCAGCACCTGGACGTCTCCATCGAGCAGCAGCGTTTACTTTTCTAACTAACATGAGTCATTAAACGCCATCGTGATGTTTGTTGCTCCGGCTTCGTGGGAAAGTCGTGCTTCTTGCTGCTTGTGGTCTGTGACTCTGTTTTCCTTGTCGTGACTCTGTTTTCCTTGTTGCGCAGGTCCGGATGAGGTTCGAGCTGAAGTCTCCGGTCAAAACCATCGAGGACTTTATCAAGCGCTTCACCCCCAGCCGCTTGACGTCAGGCTCCAACAGCAGCAGCTCCTCCAGCCTCATTACTAACCGCTCCTCCAACAAGGGCTGCTCCAGCATGCTGTCCTCGCCGTCTGCCGACAGCACGCTCACCAAGCTGGACGAGGAGCAGCCTCGCGGGGGCCTGGACGCCACCTTCAGCCCCGTCCCCCCATCTTATGACGGGAAGACGTGGAACCAGGAGGAAGGTGAGCTGAGGTACGAGGCGGAGTCGCCCGACGAGGCCGCGCTCGTCTACGCCGCCAGGGCCTACAAATGCTCCCTGGTGGGACGCCTTCCCGACCAGGTGACCGTGGAGCTGCCGCACCTGGGCAAGCTGAACTTTGAGCTGCTGCACACGCTCGGCTTCGACTCCACCAGGAAGCGCATGTCTGTGGTGGTCAGGCACCCTCTGACGGATCAGATCACCGTGTACACGAAAGGCGCCGACTCTGTCATCATGGACCTCATCAAACCTCCCGACACAGGTAGGAAGACGCTGATCTCTCCAGCCTCCGCTGCAGCAGCTTCCACTTTATTCTCTCCATTAATCTGAATGAAATGTGGCTACGCCCCTGATGAATGATAACGCAGCTGTCAGCGCTGTCATATGATCGGAAACTTCTCCAGCAGAAGCCCGTGAGTCATCGCCGCATAAATCACTGGATGAAATATCAACATGCTTTTACTGGAAAAACTCCGTCGGCGCGCGGTGATGGACGGTTTGCGTGTTGTGTGTTGTGGACTAAACCACCTGCACAGAGCGGCTGTCGCCCCCTCCCCTCCTCAAACCTCCAGCCTTTCCACTGATGCAAACCTATAAACTAACATGTTATGTAACAACTTGTATTTTTAGAGCGAGTCGCTTTTGCAAAACTCAATGCCTGCGTTGACTGGTGCATGAAACAGGGGGAAAAAATTGTGCGTGCGTGCGTGTGTGTGTTTTTCCTCTTGTTCCGTGCTCTGCACGTTCGCTGACATCCTAATGGCGAAGGTGTAGCAGGTTGTTATTATTCCAGGCACACAAAGAGCCACACAGGCACTTTTCACTAATGCCTCGCTCACCGTCACCAGCCCTCAGTGTGGGAGTGTTCAGCCCACTCGCTGAAGGCTTGACGGAGCACACGCTTTGTACGGACCTCAGGAGCAGTAGGCTTTTATTTATTTATTTATTTATTTATTTATTGTTTGTACTGATAGTTTTTATTGTGAAATGTTAGGAATGTCAGGAAAGTATGATTCCAGAACTCAAAGATAAACACGTTAATATCATGTAAAACAGAAAATTTTCAACTCCGCCCCCCAAATAATCAGTTTTCATTAAGACGAATGAAACTGATGCGATGTGGCTCCATGTTAAAGGAGCATTCCCGCTGATTTGCATAAAATCAGCCAACACTGACAATAGTTAAAAATATTCCAGCTGTTGTGAGCTCATCTTATCCAGAGTGGATTGACTGCTCAGTTTGTGGAGTTATGTCTAAAAACAACACAGACGATATTCCACTCGACTGCGTCTCAGCAGCGATTTGACACGTGGACTTGCAGCTCGTTTTTTCTTTTTTTTTCTTTATTATTTTATTGATTGTCCATTATGAGAGCAGTTTGCTCCAGGTCCAGGTCTGAGCTGATTGTTCATCATCTCTAATGTCCTCTGTAGAGCCGCAGCAGCAGCAGCAGCAGCAGCAGGTCCGCGATGATGTAATGCACCGTTTATACACGTTTTTCACCCACAGTTAACAGAGAGACGCTGCAATGTGACAGTCCTCACACACACACACACACACACACACACACACACACACACACCTTCACCCCTCCTCCACCCCACAGCTCGGTTCAGTGCCTTTAATGGCCGACAGGGTGTGTCACTCATACAACTTGTTTTTTTCCATTGGGGAAAACCAGCCAATTAGAGCGCAGCATGAGTTGACCACTGACCTCTACAAAGGTGTCATTCAGCCAGCGAGAGACAGAGTCACGAACAACAGTGAACACTGACTCTGGTCTTTATATTCTTACATTATTCTGCGAAATAATTTTTACAAATGTGTCATTTCCACTATAGGAAAACTTCACCGTCACACAAAAAAGGTCAAAAGGTCACAGGAACCCAGACCACGACAGAGAAAAGTAAACTTTGTTTTTTTTTTAACATGCAGGAAGTAAATTCTGCCTTTGGAGGAGTTTCCTCATTTTCACTGGTGGAAAAACAACACTGGTCGTTTACACCTACATCAGCAGCTGCGTGTAAAAACAGAAAATCCCTGCTTTACTTGTCAATATGTGTAAAGAGACTTTGTCATACGCAAAAAACTAACAACTGAACAATTATAAACCTGCAGTTTTACTTATTGTAACATGAGACGAGCGGTAACCTGACTAAAGGTCAGAGTTCATCTTCTATCACGGTGAATAAAACGAAAGGTTTGTAGATTCTGACAGTTTTGTGTTGCCGTATTCCTTTCAGTGTTGTTGCGTAGCAGCAGAGCTGTTGTGTTATTAGTGAGTTGGCCGGTTCGCCTGTGTCTGATGAGCCAATCTGTTTGCAGCTCCACAGAGACGCTCATGACACAACCGGCTTCTTCACACTCTGCACGGTGACGTGTCATATTAGTGGGTTAGGAAGAGGATTGTAAAATGAATCTGTGTTGTCGTCACATCCAGACGCAGCTCCGTGTGTAACGTGAAGATTTGGTGATGATTTGTGGTGTGGGGACAGATGGTTCACCGCATGTGATATGTTTTTTTTTTTTTTGAAGGTAACTCCAAAGGAAAACGCCAGAAAAAGGTCATCTACAGGACCCAGAACTACCTGAACCAGTACGCTGCGGACGGCCTCCGCACTCTCTGCATTGCAAAGAAGGTAAGCATCAGCGAGCTCATCATATCTGCATCGAGATAAAACATCCTCCTCCAGGTCACTGTCAGACTTTAACCCCGCGTATAAACTCTGTGCCAGATTCTGACCAAAGAGGAGTACGCCTGCTGGCTGCAGCGCCACCTGGAGGCCGAGACGGCCATTCAGGGAAGAGAGGAGCTGCTCTTCGATTCGGCCCTGCGACTGGAGACAAACCTCCAGCTTTTAGGTAAATGATATTTCATTATTTTTATTTTTTAATTTTCACTTAACACAGTTGTGAGTAACACGTCCCGGCCTGCAGGGGCGACGGGCATCGAGGACCGCCTGCAGGACGGCGTCCCCGAGACGATAGCGTCTCTGCGGCGGGCCGGCCTGCAGATATGGGTGCTGACGGGAGACAAACAGGAAACAGCCGTAAACATAGCGTATGCCTGCAAACTGCTGGACCCCGAGGAGGAGATCCTGACTCTGAACGCTGATTCTCAGGTGAGCGACACTCGCCTGGTTCTCCAATTCAAACTCACACAAAAATGAAAATAAATCTATTGCCTTTGTTTGCTATATATATAAAAAAACACACGACATATGCTTATATGCTTGTACAACTCTTAACCACCATGTGTGTAGTTGGAGCCGACTTGGTTGTAACTTATTATACAGGGTGTTGTCAGTTTTTCTTGTCGAATTCTCAGCAAGAATGTGAAAAATCCGATTTCCTGGAATCCTCCAACTATTCCTCTCGCTATCTTTTTTCTTGATTAAAAAGAAAAGGAGGTCAGACAGTGTGTAGGAAGCCACGGTGAGAGGCTGTGTGCTGTGGATGCATCTGGTTGCCAGATGTGAAGCAGGTCAGACGCTGCTGAGGTTCTGCTCACTCTGTGCTTGTCTCTGAACCAGGAGGGCTGTGCGTCGCTGCTGGAGGAGAGTTTACACTACATCCAGGCCAAATTCCTCTGCAGCTCCTCCGACCAGGCTGCCAAGGCCTTCAACGGCAACTTCACACCCTTTGAGATCTATCACTCTTCGTCTTCGTCCTCCTCCTCGTCCTCCCACACCGTTCCCTTCGTGGTGCACCGGCTGGGTCTGGTAATTGATGGGCGGACCTTGGCCTACGCCTTGGATAAGAGTTTGGAAGATAAGTTCCTGGCTGTGGCCCGGAGCTGCCGCTCAGTTCTCTGCTGCCGCTCCACACCGCTGCAGAAGAGCATGGTGGTCAAACTGGTGAGGAACAAGCTGAAGGTCATGACCCTGGCCATAGGTCAGTATCAAGTCAGCAGTACACACATACTGCACATCGTACATATAGCATCCCTTTTTTTGATTGAGGTCTTTACCGAATGTACACACGCGTGTGTGTGTGTATAATATGATTAATATTTAGCAAACTAAATATTCTAAATTAACATCTTCTCCCGTTTAATTATTAATGTCATACTTATTGTCTTGAGAATCAACGTGGCAGAGTCGGTGTAACACAGCTCGACCCGCTGAGGTGTTGATATAAATTTAGGTTGGGGAGCGGTGCACATTCCCGACACACATTCCCGTCACCACTTGAGTCGGAACAATGTTATTATAGGGAACCTGCAGTAATTATATGCTCACAGCATCACGGAGGTGACATGAGGATGACAGCATCTTCGTCTTTTACGACTTTATGTCCCTCCTTTTCCGTCTCTCTGTCGCTGCTGCTTTTCTTTTCTTTTGTACGTTTATTTTATAATGCAGATTTCTGTTCATCCATTATTTTCATAGCTTTCAATTGGAGCCTCCACCTGCTGTCATCTCTGTGTTCATAGTATTTCTACTGACACAACATTTCAGTATGTTTTGCTGCTGTTACATTTGTCTCCATTGAGCAACACATGTGTTGTGTGTGTATACTCCAATCAGGCATTGTTGACGTTTTTAATACTGTGATGTTGCTATTTCCTGCGACACTGGTATGTTGCTTATACCAAGTAATGACTGATAATTGATTAAGGTATTTAATCTGCACATCATCTCTAATTCTAATCTTACTGGTGGTAAACTACACTACAGGACATACAGTAGTTTGCAGTGACATCATGATGACATCATTATCCTACCATATGGTCATCACTGATTTTATGAAACTTCTCTACTTCCTGATCGTACTGAATGTGTTATTAATCACAGGTGACGGGGCCAATGATGTCAGCATGATCCAGGTAGCGGACGTGGGCGTGGGGATATCGGGACAGGAGGGCATGCAGGTAAGGTGAAACGTGGGCGTGGCGCACCGTCGAGGAGCAGGAGTGGATGAATGTGTGATGATGATTTGAAGGAGATCATAAAAGAGGGGGAGGATGAAGGGACGAGGGGGACGTCCTGCCGTTGTTTAGCATGCGTAATGTGTGTGTGTGTGTGTGTGTGTATGTGTGTGTTATCCATACAGCAGTGTCAGCTCCATCCTCAGCGTCTCTTCCTCCTCTGAGGTCACGTTCAGTGTCACCGCTGAAGTGGAAACGCAGCAGCAGGACAGAGAAAAGAAAGGGGAAACACTGACCCACACCCCCCTCATGCGCTTTATTGCAGCGCCCTGTTCAGAAAGGTGATCTTGCATAGCGATGATGAAGCTTCCCAATTAACTTCCAGGGGAGACTTTACCGGCGCACTGCCGCGCAGCACATCTGTTAAAGCCCCGGCATCCTGTCCTTAACCGAACAGCTAGATTAATCATTGTTAATCAAATCCGCTCTTAATGAGACAGCAGTCACTCGTCGGGATTCCACAGTGTGCTGAGACGCACGTTTCTGCACTCGGGCCTGCACACGCGCCACATTATGATGAACACACCTTTCACCTATTGGGGGCGCCGCTCCCCGCGCGGCCGTTAGGAGGCGGTTATTAGCGCGCAGCAGAAAGTAAATTGCTGCACAATGAGGCGTCGGCTGTTATTTTTCTTGTTGACAGATAACGTTGACAGTTGAGTGGTGTCATAAAGAGGAAACGCCGTTGCTTAAAGGCTTAAGTTATGAAGCGAGCCTGACTTCAGGGAGGAGTTTGTTTCTGATGTTGATGGATGAGACTGGCAGGTTTCCCGCCGCAGTAACGAGGAATCCCAGCAGGTGGACAACTCGTTAAAGGGTTATTGCTTTGGAAAGATTGGAACCACTGAAGATCCATTAATGGGAGGCAGGCGAGCACAGAGGTGCCTGACATTTCTAGTAGTTGTGTCCTAATACCTGCACAAGTCATGTGACTGTGTGTGGATGGATGGATGGATGGATGGATGGATGGATGGGTAACACAGATCAAAGGAAACTGATGGTTTTGGTTCCTGCCCTGTTTTCCAGGCCGTGATGGCGAGCGACTTCGCTCTCCCGCGTTTTCGATATCTCCGCAAGCTTCTGCTGGTCCATGGACACTGGTGCTACTCTAGACTGGCCAACATGATCCTCTACTTCTTCTACAAAAATGCCGTAAGAAACGTTTGCACGTGCTCATTTTACAGAACATGTGCAGATCCGAATGAGCACGTGAACGCAACAGCAGAGGATCGTGTTATTTAGACGCTAATCCCTCCTCTTTGGTTCCACAGATGTTTGTGGCGCTCATCTTCTGGTATCAGTTCTACTGTGGGTTCTCAGGTTCGGCCATGATTGACCAGTGGTATCTGATCTTCTTCAACCTGATGTTCTCCGCCTTCCCACAACTTATCACCGGCACTCTGGACAAGGACGTGTCGGAAGAGACCCTCCAACAACTACCTCAGCTCTATGTGACGGGCCAGAACTCCGAGGTCCAGTCAGAGCTCGTGTTTTAGTGTGACGCAGTACAACTGTTAAAATATTTTTGTACGACGGAGTTTTCATACAAGACTACATCTCCTTTATGAGCAGATGA
Source organism: Trinectes maculatus (assembly GCA_016785345.1). Classification (NCBI taxonomy): domain Eukaryota; kingdom Metazoa; phylum Chordata; class Actinopteri; order Pleuronectiformes; family Achiridae; genus Trinectes; species Trinectes maculatus. Next base: position 62,652 of record JAFBJQ010016619.1, read on the forward strand.
GTTTTGCTCCGTTGTCATGGAGATGGTTGATGCTGCGGTGCCTCTCCATCACTATGAAGCAACACACGCAGTGTTACAGCCTGAAAGCTGCACAGAAATCTATTCACTTTGTTTGGTTTTAGTTAAAGAGTAAACTCTAACCTTTTCTAATCTTTGTAGAGTAGAGAATATTGAACCGCACAAATGCAAATAGTTTCAAAGGCTGATATGTATATTTCCTCTTCATGAATAATGTATTACTTGCATTATTTATTTATATTTATACTTTGGATAAACATGAAGATGTTACACAACTTGAACTTAACAGTCTGCACATTGATATGATGTGAATCTGCTCGGTCACATTGTCGAGGCTCATAACCGTGACTCTTTGTTTTTCTCTTGCAGGAGTATAAGCCATACATGTTCTGGATGAACATGATCGACGCATTCTACCAAAGTCTGGTGTGCTTCTTCATTCCTTACTTTGTGAGTCGGTTCGTTCGGTCTCCCGTCAGCTGGTCCTCATTCTGTGCCTTGTTCTGACTCACTCATCATTTCCCCTCTTTCCGCCCCGACTCCCCCCCCCCCCCCCCCCTCCCTGTTGTCCTCAGGCCTACGCTGACTCTGATGTGGATCTGTTTACATGGGGAACTCCCATCACCACCCTCGCTTTAGTCACCATCCTGTTGCACTTGGGCATCGAGACCAAAACCTGGGTAAAGAACCTAATTCTAGATTTTCTGTTTAGTGCAAAGAAAGAAGGATTTTGAGTAATGTGTGTGTGTGTGTGAATATATAAATATTTATACACACATATATATACAGGGGGTCCTCGAGTTACGACAGAGTCGTTCCTGAGAATGTGTCGTAACCGAATTTCGACGTTAGTCGGAACATACATTCATGTGTATGTAATCCTATGTAAATAATAAGTTGTGCCACTAGATGTCGCTATAACACCACCCTACAATAAGAGTTTACTATGGTGAATTGCCTTTTGTCACTGTAGGGGTTGATATCGCGAATGTGTAATGAGCATTTCCTTTAGATTTCTGATATCAACCGTGTAGACCCTGTGTTGTGAATAAACCTACGGTATCGCCACGATCCCGAACCCATCTGTGTCCGCTGCACCCTCCCGCCAGCCGTCCATTTCACATAAGTAAACACAAGGCAGAGTAGCCTAGCTGTGCTGTGGAGGTGCTGGAGAGCCGGCACCAACTAGTTCCCGTGCGAAGTCTGTACGTATTTACTGGGCAAACCGCTTAAGCCGAAACAAGGAAGTTCATGGGAGATGTGTCGTAACCACGAAAACATTGTATCTCGAGACCGTCGTAACTCGAGGACCCCCTGTATATATAAAAGTCAGTAAACTGAAACACCAGTAGTGTTAACATTTTGATCATAAACAAGACTCCAGCAGTTAACAGGTTAAGTATTGGTGTTAGTATTTGAACTGATTGCTTCAGAGGTTTGCCACAACACAATTAATTCACATCTTCAAAGTGTGTTTGTAGATAAAGACACATATGTGCAAATGTATGTAAGATTTTGAATATTTTTACAGTATTAAAATAAATGAATCAGACAACATCTCCTTCCCCTGTAGACCTGGATGAACTGGCTGTCAATCACCTTCAGCTTGTCTTTGTTCTTCACCGTGGCTCTCTGCTACAACGCCTCCTGTCCCACCTGCTACTCGCCCTCCAACCCCTACTGGACCATGCAGACGCTGCTGCAGGAGCCTCTCTTCTACCTGCTCTGTGTCATCACGCCTATAGCGGCGCTGCTGCCTCGGTAACGCTGCAGCTGACGTGTTTACCATCGCTCGCACGGGCCCATTTATCAAATGTTTACAACCTGTGTATTATATCAGTTCTTCATTCCAGATGCCGGGTGTTTATTCCAAGAACTTCACGTGCGTGTGGAGTGGCGGCGCTGATATGACCTGATGTCTGGTTTTGCTTTTCTCTGCAGATACTTCTACAGGGCGTGTCAAGGCACGCTGTTTCCCAGCCCGGTCCAAGTTGGAAGGCAGTTGGACAAACTCCCTGCTGAAACCCGCAGGAACATCCTCAGCCTCAGCAGGGTCAAGGTGGGGTCGCCGCTCAGCCCCAGGCCTCCCTTCCTGTCTGTCGCCAAAAAACCCTCCCCTAAAGGTTGCAATAAAAAAGACCAGAGGAGCCCCTCCAGCTCCAAGACATCACAGGCCAACAAGGGCCCCGATGAAGAAAAGGGCCAGGGCAGCCTGATGGGGCCCGCAGACATAAACATGGGCCTCTCAGAGCCCTACACGTTAGTTTCTACAGGAGTAGACGCTCCTCCATACACCAAAGACGCTCCCCCGCTCTTGGGGGAGCAGTATTTTCCTTCCACCAAAGATTCAGAGTGTCTTGATAAGACTGTGGAGCTGTCAGGTCAGAGTCCGTCCAGCTGGACCACCTCCGTGCCTCTGCTGCTCACACAAACAGACAGCGTCCAGCTGACTCTGCCCCCTGACGGAGACTCGCGCTGCGTCAAATACACCAGGAACTCAGAGGAAACGCCGGAGCCCGACCACGCCGTTCGTCCGGCGTGCAGGACGGAGCGGACGGCAGAGCTGCACACGACGTTGTGACGTCTTACGACGGTTTAAAGTATGTTCCCTCAAACTCCCAATTTGCACGATAGTTTTTAAAAACAAAAGTCTAATTTTATTCTATTTTTCCAAGGAGATTCTTTTATAACAGATGGAAATAGGTACTTTATATTTTGGATGTTTAAAGTTATTTCTGAAGTTTGGGAGATGGAAGAACTGGAATATCTCCTGTTGTTGTTTTTATGTCCTGGGAAAAGTTATATCTGACAGAGATGCACCTGAGCAGGTGTTTGGGTTCTAAAGGAAGACGAGCAGAGTAGAGATGTTTGGTTACAGACAGGTGTTTTCTCTCTGATATGGTACCTGTTCATTCTGTCAGCCTGTCAAGTCAATGCCTTACGACCTGGACCAGATGCCACTGTGGCCTTAAATCAGTGCTGTTTTTTCCCCCCCACAGAATCACTTGTGATTTTATGTGTGAGGATTTCTGCAGTGAAGAGATTTATCATTCCAAATGTCAACAAACTGTGGCATTTGTTGCTGGAATTTCTTGTTTTAGCAAAATTTTAGATGTTTTTTTTTTATATAATATTGTGTCTTTCAGTACATTCCAGTTAAAACCATGTAAGTTACAATATCATCACACTGGGAGCAAACACCAAGAAACTTTGATTACAGCAAAACCAGAGATTATGCTTTTTGTGTGTGTGTGCGTGTGTGTGTGTGTGTGTGCGTGTGTGTGTGTGTGTGTGTCCACTGACTCATTAGCTCTCCTTTGACAGTGTCAGCCAGTGTCACTTGAACTTGGCAGTTCAGTAAATATGTTCATTTGCTTTCTTGCTGTATGTCACATGAGATGATTGATGCCACTCGTAGCTCTCTGTTAGCCAGGCTAACATAGCTCATGCTAAGCTAAGCTATTGGTGGAGCCAGAGTCTGCACAGTCGTAATCATGAAGTCCCACCTCCTCACCCACTGGACCAATCGCGTGTGGGTGTTAGCCGTCAGTCGTGGCATTTTGTTTATGTAGCATCAAATAACTAATCAATACATTTCGTTATTGGAAAAATTAACACTTGAACATAAGTTACGGTGATAAAAACTATCAGGACCTAAAAGCTGGGTTTGGGGATTACAACCAACCACCAGGGGGCGATGTAGACTGTTCCAGTGGTAACTGTCGCCTTGTCCATCATTGTCCATCTTCATTTACAAGTTAAGCCAAGCTGCACCTTCATGTTGATCGTTCAGGAAAGAGAGTTGCGTTTATCTTCTCATTTCAGTGTCGGTAAGAAAGATACATTGCATTTCATAAGCCAGTTTACTTGAAGGCCCTTTTATTTTGAAATTGTAATTTTTTTTTTCTGATCAGCTGTAAACCAAAAGCTCAAAGGCATCCTTTACATTTCTTTCATGCAAAGGATGCGGGTTTCAAATTGAAATTTGCACTTTGAAAGTTTTTTTTTTATTGTTTGTTTATGGAGAAGGACCAATGTGCTGTCGAGCGTTTTCAGTGCAGTCTGTAGAACATTGTGATGTTTGTCATTATTAACACGCTATGGAAAGTCTGGAGGAGCAGGAAGTTAAGTTAGTTGTTTTAAGAGTAAAGCATTTAAAGCAGCAGCACCTTTTATATTTTGTAATTGTCATATGCCATTACACTACATTTTTGTAGAGCGTATCATTTACCAAAAACCATGTATGTTTCTGTATTTTCTAAGTAATAGTATGTGCATTAACACTGGATGAGAAATTACAAACCGAAGACTTTGCTTTTATTGCTGAATGCTGTATTTGTTGCGATCTCATTCAGCTGTATTTGTTGCATCTTTATTCAGCTGGGAGCAGGTAGTGTTTGTGTAGATGATATTTATAAAGCAACACGTTATATTTCCCCCTGTCTGTCTTTTTTTGTTGTTTGGTTTTGCACATGGTGCTCTCTGCTGGCATGTTGTTCACTTTCTGACTCCGCAGCCTGGCCACTGTCTTTAATCGGTTCTGTTCTGTTCTGTTCTGTTCGGTTCTGTTCTGTGCTTCTGGCTTCACACCAGTTGTTCCACTTGTGCCAGAGTGAAGCTCGAGCTCCTTCACTGCACAGCTCCCCTCACAAAGCCCTCACAGAACGTTCACGCACCGTTCACGCAGCCTTAACCACGCAGCATCGCAGCTGTTATTCATTTCTATTCTACACCATCTTCATCTATGTAGAAATGAAGATGGTGTAGTAAACGGGAAAAGTTGCTGTGACTTCCAGTCCGCAGCAGCAACATAAACCCAGGGTTTTTTGTAAACACATCTTTGTCCTTTGGGTAATGGGAAATGACTTAAATACTGTGGCTGTTTGTGAACAAAATAAAAATGATAATAAAGTATTCGCTTTTTCACTGCCTGTTTGTTTTTACAGGAAATTTGTTTAATATTAAGGAATTTCCCCTTGGGGATTAATAAAGTATATTCTGATAATTAGATTTAGGACAAATTTTGACTTAGAGAGGAAAAAAATGCAAATTTATGTTGCAGAAACCTTCAGATGCTGAGGTTCACTCGATCAATGTGTCTCTAACTGAGCTCCTAAATATAAACTGTTCATCCATCCATCCATCCATCCGTAATCTATACTACCTGTTCTCTGAGGACCATGGGGTGGGGGGGTCCCAGTTGACATTAGGTGACAGAACATCCGTCGTAAGTACAGTCTTAACTATTAAACAATGAATTTGTTTCTGTCTCAGATAAATTGATTTGTCAAGTTTCACTCAGAACGTTGTCAATGCTCAATTCTGTTTTTCAAGTTTCACTCAGCACCTACAATAGCAGGACCCTGAAGCAGGCAGGTTAGTACTGTATGTGGCTGAGATGAGTCTTCTCTATACCCTCAGTATTTACCATCAACTAAGTACTGTATTCATGTACTAATCCTTTGCTACCTGTTTTACTTTTACAGGAGAATCATGGGAAAGTTTCTTATTGTCCCAGTGTCTGTTGCTGCCAGATCGGAAGTCTCACTCCTAAACTGCCATTTAAGGAACGTCGAGCAATAACACAGAGAAGAAAAGATCTTTTCTCCTGATATTTTTACATGCTTCTGCAGGTTTGACAAACAGCATTGACAAACGCGTTGCTTCACCTTTGACCTGGCTCACTCCGCATGCATTTCAAAGAGGCTCTGTTTACGGAAGGAGCTGCTGGTCTTCTCTGCACAAAGGTGGGACGCAGAGTCCTTCATATGACAGATGAGCATTGGTCTGGCGTTGCCCGGTGTGCATAACATCTGCGCTGCGGTGGACTTTATTAATGTCCCCTGTTCGGGAATGACGAGGGGAAAGGGACAGACGCGGCTCTGCTGATGCTGACGTTAGGGAGGGCGCTGCAATTACTGACCACCGCTGCACTTTGCCAGAGCAGGATCCTCATCTAAACACAGAGATAATGATGACTCCTCCGCCCGTGCAGCTCGCCGCCCTCCATCTCTTTCAAAGCCCCAGTGTAAACCGGCCCAATTGATCAGCTGTTTTTTCTGCATACCGTGTGTGTAACTGGAACTTTTGTGCCTTTGTGCAAACCTTTAGCATCCGCACGACAATATCCCTGTGAGTTCGTCTGCTCTCGGCGGCGTTGGAACGAGGTCACGTGCGATGAAATGGATTCTCATCACACGTGTGGCACATTGTGTTATGGGAATTCATGCAGAAGATTGATGTAATGTAATTAAACAGCCTCCCCCTTTCTGGAAATGCAGGGACTCCACACGGCCTTCTTTCATTTTCTTTCATTATTCCTATGGTTTTGATGAACTGTATTCGGACACAGTCAGACCGGAGACTGAGGCTGCAGGAGCTAATGGAGTTTGATTTGCATTTTATCACAGAGGGGCTTCATTGGCTTCATTGACTCGGGTCATTAAAGTGGCCATGACTCGCTTGGTGACGCATGGTTTTAACACGCTTAAATCTGACTATTTTCAATTTCCTTAACTGCCTTGTAAATAACCCGGCTGAATGGAGCTGCCAGGGAACCGGGTTGTGGGAATATAGTTTCAAACTCTTCCCACTCTTCTATTTGTAGAGTTTAGCTGAGAAGGATGGAAGATGTCTCCGTTTACGCCAGTGAAGATGCACTGCATCACTTTTGATTCCAAACTACAAATGAAGGCTTTCTGTGAAGCGGGGCCATCTGCCTTCCAGTTGGTGGAGACACTGTGAGGCGCCGTTCGGCACTGTTGCGTAGGAGTGGTGTAGCCAAGGAGTTTGCTCTTTTTCGGTGTGACTTCCCACCGACATGGGATCGATCCAACACAAATGGCTGGAGATACTTACAGAGGAACACATATTGGATCTCCACGTTCTCTGAGGCTGCTGGTGGAGAGATGATTCTGTTTCTGACATGTTGGAGTGTTATGGTCAAATGTTACCAGGGGTCAGTCACATGGCAGCACTGGAGGAAATCTCATTAGGACACGATTGTCTGTACAAGATGCCATTGTAATCGATTACATTATATCAATATGGGACATTGCTCGTCATTACCATCTGCGGTGCCACACAACTCGCTCAAAAGACAACGACAAATGAAGTCAGCATAGAACAAAAGCAGGCGAATGACTTTAAACAAGGACCTTGATGCTGTGAACACAGTGTGACGCTTAAAGCCACATATAAGCACATTCCTTGTTTTTGCATCATAAACATTCCAGTCGACCATTTGCCCGCCGGTTGTGATGACATCAACACTGGCGTTCTGCTGAAGCAGTGGAAATGACTTGGTTTATGGGTTTGTATGATGAGCCAGTAGGGAGGAGGCAGATCAGAGATGTGCCCTTCATGTCCGTGGAAGACGTGCGTCCCGACCACAGAGGACATCAGCTCCGTCTCGATTGCCTTCGTAAGACGTGTGTCCCAGGAAACAAGCACAATGAACCGATCCCACAGAGCTGTCCTACATTCAGCCTCCAGCATCCTCTCCTGAAACCTGCACTCACACTCCTTAACAGCACAGCGGAGCCATGCTGATATCATCCGGTTGATGATACAACCACAGGCTGCCATACACACAGCTGGAAGTAATGACCACCACTGTCCACCAACATTTAGTGTTGGATCTCTACCTGACTCACTGGCTGGTAAACTCTTTATATAAGACAGTAAACATAAACATAAGAAGGGGAAGCATGCATCTTGTGAGAAGTGATATTTGTGTGCTTATAGCACCTCCAAGTGTGCGTGTACTTTATTGCATGTACATTGTTTTAGTCAGCAGAACAAATTTACACGTAATGTCTCCCATTTAAAATTAAACTATCAATTGGTAAGCTTTCAGAGACATGCTAGCGATAACAAAATAAGATAACACAAAACAACTTTGTGTTTTAAGGATAAACCTAAGTGTTTATGCTCTGATTGGAGCTTGAATGCTGACAGAATAATAAACAATGAGAGCAATGCACATGGATTAGATAAAGCATCATTTACAAGGCCCGCTCGCAGAAGGAGAGACGGCAGCGCTTTGACTCCCTGCCACCTACGACAGTTGTGGTTTATGGTTTATGGTTCATGAATATGATTTAGAGGTTATGAATTAGACTGCACTGCTTTGGCCTCTGTCAGCACAGTTGGCAAACATGATTTGTGGTTCTCCAACACAACATACTGTGACTTCAGAAACAGTCATTTACTCGCCTTTTGCCAAAATCGCACACAGTATATAAGAATTTAAAAAGTTAAAAAGCATCATACAGTGGATGGAGATAAAACAAATTCATGGAGCATCATATTGTATTAAGAATCGAAGGACTGTTTTCATTTATTTCTATTCCTTTATTTAATTCCTGTGACAAATGCACATTGTAAGTGATGAAATACAACTAAATATAGTTTCATATTTCACTCATTAACATTGTATTCACTTTATGTTTTGTGATGCACTATTACAGATTAAGCCATGTTAATTCAGTAACACAGAAAAAAGAAAATACAAGAAAATGCAGTTATCTTGTCGTCCTGCATTTGGCCATGACTGAATGTCAGCGTTGCAGCTTCAAGAATATTTCCCTGGCTGTATTCTGCAGATACCACACATCCAGTCATCCAGTATTTACTGCATCCAAGAGGGACCTCTGATCATGTGGCTGGGGGTCATAAAATTCCCAGCTAAAAGGGGGTGGGGGTGGGGGTGGGGGGACAGTGACACCATCCTCAATGGGCTGCAAACCGCTGTGACTGTACCAGACACATCGTCCCAGCGATTCCACCTCACCTGTCTTTAATGGAGGTCATGAGGGAATAGAAAGGGATTGCTCAGTCTCATAGGTCTTTAAAGTTTCTGTATGGATGTAGATTTAGGGGGAAAGAGAAAATTATTTATGTGTATTGTTGTATTTTGTGTACCTTTTTTTTTACAACATCATATAATCACGTGCAGATGTAAATAAACAGATATAGTAATTATTAATTAATGGACTGAAGAATAATAATCTATATTGTAAGTTAATGTGTGTTGCTGTAAGTCGTGGGCGGGGCGAGGGGGCGGCGCGCGGTGGCTGAGCAGCCCGCGCTGCATGCCGGGAAACATGGCGCCCTTGTTTACAACATGGTACGGGAGGATGTTTTGCTCAACCTAAAAGTCTTGTGACTCCAGACGTTTGTCACGTCACAGTTTTGTTTACATGTGGTGAACAAAGTGGAGCTGTTTTCACCGGACAAACGGAAACTGGGCCGAGTGAAAGAGACGCTCGCAGACTGACGGACACTGATTTTTTTTGCACCGTCACTGGCAGAAACAGGAGTTTACTTCAAGCCACAGGTCGGTGTGAAGAGAATAAAATAACAGTTTCCATGATAGGTTATCAGACGTTATCATGCGTTTACATGTGTTAATTTGCGTGTTTATATTGTGTGACATTAATTACGAGGGACAACCCGTGATTTGTGTTTAAGTAATGAAGCTATGAAGTATTGAAATGTTGCTAATTAACGATATTAACACAGAGATGTGTTGTCAACTGTTCATTTGAGCCTTGGCTTTTTGGGTTTTTATGTTTACTCTTATTTATTATGTGGTAAATAAATCCTATTTCCAAAGCACATATAAAATGATTGAGATTTGACACATATTTCCTGTTGCTGTCAATACTAAGTCTAACATAAAAAATCTCTGTTGCCTTAGAACCTACAAATTGATCAGCTTGCTAATTGATGACAAAAAGACAACAGTTGACTGTAAGGAGGCAGCCATCTTTTATTGTAGGCTACAGTGTGTGGTGACAGTGTGAGGGCTCAGCAAACATCATCTTTCAACTTTTCTTTCAGAATATCGTCGTTTGGGGCTGCAGGAGGAATTCATCCGGATGTAAGTCAGACCAGTAGACTGGTAACTAAACTAATTATGTGCCTGTTAAATATCTTGTTGCAAAAATCACTAGGCATTTTTAATGTGTTGCTTATTGTTCGACTAACTTTCACAGGAACAGAACGACTGCAAAGCATCTCATTGAGCGCTACTTTCGGCAGCTAACCGAGGGCTGTGGAAATGGCAACTGCACGAATGAGTTTTGTGCATCATGTTGTGATTTTCGACAGCTGGATAACAACTCAGCCGCTGCCAAAGCTCTTGAGTTGTTTAAGATTAATGCCAAACTCTGTCCTCACCCCACCAAGAAAGAATCTGCCACCTCCGACCCCAACCCAGACAATGCTGATGAAAACATGAGTGAAATGGACCTTTGTCCGACAACGGAGGACTTCTCAGGTACTGTATCACTGATTGTCATTCACTTGCACAGCGTCCAATACATATTTATATTCTAACTTGCTGTTACGTTGCAGATGTTCATTATCTTACGGAGAACACAGTGTGCATGATCCTGAGATTCTGCGAGGAGGAAGGGGACTACGCCGCTCTGATCCGGGTCATTGGCCGCGTTTTCTCCAGTGCCAACGCCCTGATAAAGAGTTTTCGGAAGAATGAACCACATGCAACAGAACACCAAGACTCTTCTACACCAACCGATGTGAACGAGCATGAGAAGCAGAGCAAGCAATCCCCTGAAACGATGGCTGCTTCTTCTGCAGCTGCTTCTGCAGAGGAGTCTCCGAATGAAGTGTTTGACGCCTGTGAGGTTACTGTTGACGTCGATGCTGTGAGGAGGGTCTATGACAAACTTCTAACCATCGAGCAGGTGGAGGCAGCTCTTGTGAATGCACTAGTTTACCTTACACCAAATATTGAGCTTGACCTGGATTACCTCGACGTGTACGAAACAAACCCAGATTACCTGAATATCTTCATCATTGTGATGGAGAACAGCAACCTCCACAGTCCAGAGTACCTTGAAGTGGCACTGCCACAGTTCTGCAAGGCAATGAACAAACTGCCGGTAACTGCACAAGCAAGACTTTCAAAGTTCTGGTCGACATACAGTCTCCCACACATCCGCCGTATGATGGAGACCTTCCAGCAGCTCATCACTTTCACAGTTGTCAGCAATGAATACGACACAGAAAATCTAGTAAATGATGATGAGACTGTTGTGGCAGCAACTCAGTGTTTAAAGGTTGTCTTCTATGCAAGTATCCTGGGAGGCGATGTGGATGTTGAGCACAACGAGGAGGATGAGGATGATGACGACTCAGATGAGCTCAGTCTGCATGAGCTGCTGGGTGAAGAGCGGCTCTACAAGAAGGGTCCCAAAACCGATCCTCTGGAGAAAGAACTGGGAGTTCGACCTTTAGATAGCAGAAGACCGCTCATTCCCTTTGAGGATTTCATTAATGAGTCAGTAAACGATGTCGTGGAGATGGACAAAGATTTCACCTTCTTCAAGGTCAATGCTGAAACCAAGTTTTCTTTTCAGAGCTGCCCCTTCATCCTCAGTATTATCACCAAGAACCAAGGACTTTACTATGACAACAGGATCAGGATGTACAGTGAGCGACGTCTCACTGCCTTCTACAGCATGGTTCAGGGCCAGCAGCCCAACCCTTATCTCAAGATCAAAGTTCGCAGAGATCACATCATCGATGACGCCCTCGTCAGGGTGAGAAACAGCCTGCTACGTTAACTTATTGTTGAGCCTGTGTGTTTGTCAGCTAACCGAATCCCCTCTGTGTTGCAGCTGGAGATGATCTCCATGGAGAATCCATCTGACCTGAAGAAGCAGCTTTTTGTTGAGTTTGAGGGTGAGCAAGGCGTAGACGAAGGAGGGGTGTCAAAGGAGTTCTTTCTGTTGGTCCTGGAGGAAATTTTCAATCCGGACATAGGTGTGACATTTTGACTTTGAGGAGCCACACAAGTTTTCCCCCTTTTCTACCTTTTTATATTAACTATGACTATGAATACCTTGCTCTTTCACGTACACAACTGAGATTACCAGTCTACTTACAAGCTAAAGTGTGTTCTATTGTGTACCCTTCTGTTTTTCTAAACAGGCATGTTCACCTACGACAATGACACAAAGCTTTTTTGGTTTAATTCATCCTCACTTGAGAATGAAGCACAGTACACTCTCATTGGCATCGTCTTGGGACTCGCCATTTACAACAACTGCATCCTGGACGTCCATTTCCCCATGGTTGTCTACAGGAAACTCATGGGCAAAAAGGGGACGTACTTGGACCTGGCAGACTCACATCCAGTACAGTAACTTTCTTTAAAGTTAAAATAAGTGAAAAACACTGTCTGACAGCCTGTGCATGTGGAATAATACTGGTAATACCATAGTGGTCATGCACCAGCTTTATTTAGAGTTGCTGTAAGAAAATATCCATCATAAATACAAATCTTCAGTTGCTGTATGTTCAGCAAGGTTGAAAGATGTTCCTCTTGTGGCAGGTTCTGTACCAGAGTCTGAAAGGATTGATGGAATATTCTGGAAATGTAGAGGAAGACATGATGCTCACGTTCCAGATATCACACACTGACCTGTTTGGAAATCCAATATTATATGACCTGAAGGAGCAGGGAGACCAGATCCCCGTTACCAAAGTGAACAGACAGGTGAGTTGTGTGAAATCTGCTGCTGTGTTTAAAACGCGTCAGTGAATTTTTGCATTGTTAGAAAGTACAGAAGAGTAATGAAGTGGCCCAACTGACAACTGACTGAGTAATATTAATTAAATAGATCCAGTGTTGTAACTATTTGACATTTTCCACAATAACCCTGAAAAGAAATGCCAATGATAAACAAATGGTATACTGTCTGTTTAAATGTGTGCTGTTGTTTTGTTTTTGTTTTTTGCTTTAATTGCTAGATAATGTTTTCAATTTATAATTTACAGGAGTTTGTGGATATGTATGTTGAATACATACTGAACAAGAGTGTGGAAAGACAGTTCAAAGCCTTTAAAAAAGGCTTCCTAATGGTCACCAAAGAGTCCCCACTTAAGTACTTGTTTAGACCAGAGGAAGTGGAGCTGCTTATCTGTGGAAGCAGGGTGAGGACGTTTAACCTCAATTTGTAATCATTGTTAGCCTTATTGTCATTTCATTGTCTTTTAGGATTCCCAGACTAATCCCTTGTGACTTTACAGAAACTTGATTTTGAAGAACTTGAAAAGACGACAGAGTACGACGGAGGTTATAGCAAAGACAGTCAAATAATAAAGTAAGTCTGTTTTTTTCCACAGTAAATCTCTCTGCTTTAAACGTAGTCTGATAATGCTGCTAATAAGGTTGTATCTTTATCTGAGAACAGATTTTTCTGGGAAACGGTTCACTCATTTGGAGAGGAGCAGAAGAGGTTGTTCCTTCAGTTCACCACCGGCACAGACAGAGCACCGGTCGGCGGACTAGCCAAATTAAAAATGATCATTGCTAAGAATGGCTCAGACACAGACAGGTACAGAATAGTGTGTGGTGTGAGTGTACTTTTTTTTCTTAAATTTCCATTCCTTTGGCACTAAAAAGAAACAGTACAACACAGTCAGCTTTAATTGTAGGTTTTATTGCATTTAGACATTCAAACAGGCTTTTATTTTTTGTACTGTGTCATCCAACATACATAAAAATGTAAGTTTCAGTTTGCTGAATCTTTATTTGTGTGATGTTCGTCAGAAAAGTCTCTGTTAATTAATTTTTTATTTATACTATACGTTTTAAGTAGTCAGCCATGAGAGAAACGTGGTAAATTCTGTCTTCCTCAGTCCAAATGTGAGACAGGTCCATTCAGAAATGTAAGACTGCTGCTGCCGTGACTCATGACGCCAAACCAGACCAGTAGGATACGACTTCAGATGATGTCACTGAGCATTTTGGATGATCCAGGCTATTTAACAACACCTTATGACATTTGTCATATATATATATATATATAATAGAATATTTATAAGATGCAATGAGCTGACACAGTTGTTGCATTGTAGAAATGCACGTGTAAAAGAGGAGTTATGCCTTAGTTACAGTGAAGCTAATAATGTGGTGTTTAATGTAACTATTGTGGTGGTGGTCACACATCAGTCACTGTCTGGGAAACTACTTTTAGTTCAAAATGAAACTCTGGTGGGTTTAGAGGACGTTCCTTGCACCAGCGTATGAAAAGAACAATGTTAAGCATTTTTAATTAAAGACTCTCTTCCCTGTCTTGTAGGTTACCAACCTCTCACACCTGCTTTAATGCACTGCTGCTCCCAGAATACTCCTCCAAAGAAAAACTGAGGGAGCGACTCCTCAAGGCCATCACTTACGCCAAAGGGTTTGGGATGCTGTGACACATCCACAGGAAAACTTTGACCTGTCACTTTAACAAAAAAGGGAGTATCATGAAAAATACAGAGGGAAATGCTGTTAAAGAATGCTGCAGTAACACTGTGCCTATCTCATCTCTACCAGTCACGTGTCAGCCTTTCACTCGAAATGTCAATTTTGATTACATTATAGATTATGTTTAGCAAAATTTTAACACGGCACTTAAATAAGTTATTATTTCCTGTGTGTTTTGTTTCTGAGAAAACAGAAAATGACTTGTGAAACTGTGAAAGTGCACTTACACACAGTATTATAGTGAGTGCTGGTTGTCCTATATTTCTGTAGTTGTTCATAATGTAGCAGTGACCAGCCCTCAGGCTAGAGATTTTCCAACACTGAGGCGAAATGGTGCTTTTTGATTATGACTGTCACTGAGGTGAAGCTAATCCAAATAGCCTCACTGACAAGCTTGTATTTATACTGTTTGCTGCCAGTGTGCGAACAAACTCACCTTTAACCCAAAGGTCATTTTAAAGTGTTTCTGTGCTGTGCCTCTTGTTGCGTTTGATACAGGATACTGTTAACCCGAGCAGGCGGTTTGGTTTTGATAGTTTATAGCGTTTCAGAATGAATTTACTTGATTGGTCGGTTCAGACTTTCACATCCTGAAAAAAAAAAAATTCTATTCTTTTGTTTGTTTGCTCTCAGCTGCACTTTATTGAGTGTGGTTACTTAACTTGCAATGCCTGCGTGAGCAAAGAGCCACGTGAAAGCTTTTATTTGGCCAAATATCTCAGGTACATAAATTCTGTGTAGACAATGTGAAACTCCTGTCAAGAAGCAGTCATGCAAATAAAGATTTTTAAAAATTCTATAAAGTAAGAATTTCTAAAAACATTATTTTTATAATATGGACTCTGACGTAAAGTGAAACGGTGACGAACCCACAAAGAACCACTGAGAAAAATAATGTAGCACATGTTTATGTTTGATATTGAGCATGAATTGTGACTTGTAAATATATAGACTGACATATTAACTATATCAGCTTAACATAGGGGAGATATTGTGTCGGTGTTGTGTTTAGAGCTTGTTTCCGCTGCCATCAAATGGCCTGCTGGGAGATATTTGTGCTTGAATGGAGCTTGGGTAGAACAGGTGATGCCTCGGGAAGTATTTTCCCTGCATCAATCTGGATTTAGCAGCAACTAAATCTGATACAGTCCCTCAGTCCAAAGACGCATAGATTACATAGAGACTGTAACGTAAACAATAGGTGTGAATGTGTCTGGTTGCGTTTGGCCATATGATTTGTTGGCAGCGTGTCAAGGGTCAGCTGAGATTGGCTCCAGGTCCTTGTGATTTCCCTCCATAGAAAAGCAGTATAGAAAATGGATGGATGCTTTTGACGATTGGGGATTTGTCTGCTTACTTGATAGAGTTATGAGCGTCTTTGCAGTCAGTAAACGCTAATAGATCTGGCAAGGAAACAAAACATCTCCAGAAATAGTTTGCTTTTACCTGTAACATTATGAGGACTACACACACACTGCAGCGTGTCACATCTGGTATACGAACATTTTTAATGTTTATTCACATTAACAACATCAACATTGCAAATTTACAACTGATACTGTATGCCGATTTATAAACATAACTGCCATTCATTTTCATTTTATACATTCATATATAGTATCAAAGGGAAATTGAAGTATAAGTATTGCGTATGATTTTCCACAAAATTAATGCTGATCAGGAATGGAAAACAATTTTCGATATGCTAAGGCTAAAAAAAAGCCTTTTTTTTGCTTTTGATCAACATACTCAAGCATGACAACATGAACCTGGCTGTCACTCATTGCATGCACACAAACTATGTAATTGCAGCATACACCGTATTTGACACATTTAGATAAAGAAACGTGAAGTATAAATAGATATAAACACAGGCCTTTTTAAAGTGTCACTGTACTGTCCTAAATTAAAAACTGAAGTCCTGAGATGTCTCACTCACGTTACTGGACTTTTTTGTCTTTGTCAGCAACCACCTCAGAAAGGTCCTCAGGTTGTACGGATTTCACTTTGGACTCCATGTCAGTGATTCTCTGCTTCAGCCTCGTCTGGCTCGAGGTGAACTGCGCCATCAACTGAGCGAACTTTGTCTGCATCACGTCCAGGTTGCTCTGCAGTTTGGCAATCTTATCCTCCAAGTCTTTGGGATCAGCGCCGGCATTGGCAACTGCCTCGTCAATCAGGTTGTCTTTCATCAGAATGGCTTTCCCCTTCTCCTCCAAAGCCTTCTTGGCCTCTGGATACTCAGTGAGCGCTTCCATCAAGTCGTCTTTGGACAGGGCAAAAAGATCAGAATAACCCACACTTCTGATGTTGGCTGTTCTCCTGTTGCCTGCCTTACTGCCCTTGATTCCTAAGATGCTAATTTCCCCAAAGTAGGCGCCATCGCTGAGTACTACAAACTGTGTGACCCCATCATCGGCCACCACAGCTAGCTTCCCTTCCTTGATGATGTACATCTCCCTGCCGATATCCCCCTTCTTACAAATGTAATCCCCAGGACTGAACACCTGTGGCTGCAGCTTGAGCACCAATTCAATCAAGAGACCAGCTTCACAGTCCTGAAAAATACGCACTTTCTTCAGCGTATCCAAATGGACATTGATGGCGATCTCAGCCTTTAGCTTGTCAGGGAGGTTCTTCAATACTTCCTTCTCATCGCAGGTCTTCTTCTCAGTCCAGAGGTAGTCAAACCACTTGATGACCCTGGCCTCCAGGTCTTTGGTGACCTTTCGAAACTGCATGTACTGCTTTATGGAGTCGATCTTTGCTTGGAATTCAGCACGAGAGGCATTCATGTTGGAGATCATGGCGCCAACGTTACCGACGATACTAGCAAAGATCAGGACACCAGTGAGGAAGTCTGCGATGACAAAGAGGAATTCGACATCCTTGACTGGTGGAGGCGTCTCTCCAATGGTGGTTAGGGTCAGTGTTGACCAATATAGGGAATAGATGTACTTTCTGGCCAAGCGGCCGTGCTCCGGGTGGCTGATATTGGGATACACCCATGTGTCAGATCCAAAACCAATGGTTTTTGAAATTGCAAAGAACATACAAGCATTCCAGTGGATAATAACAAGAATATAAAGCACAAGATTACTGATCCGAAACATGTTTGGGAAGCTGGTTCTGGTTTCAGTCCGCTCGAAGAACTCAAACAGTCTTGGCATTTTGCAGAGACGGTTGAATCTAAACTCTGGGTTGTTAAATCCGAATTTCAGAAACAGGAGGTCAGTGGGTATCATTGAAATGATGTCGTACTTGAACTGAGATGTCGTTCTGTATTTATCTCTTAGTTTCTTGGCATCTTTTACCAGCAGGCCTTGTTCCAAGTAACCTGCAGGACAAATGGGAAATTAGGAGCATCCTACACATACTTCACACAAACAAATGCATTTCATCTTCAAGCAACACCAGGCAACTATTTACCCTAAAATAATAACTGCACATTCATATTTTTTTTTGCTGCACTGATTTGTGCAGATAGGGGGAGTGAATATTTTATGCAAGTTATTGCACGCATGTAACTGCAAAACGACAAAGTGTTGCTCGAAAACATTTTTGAAGAATCCAACCTGTTCTCGATCTGACAAACGTGTCTGTGTAGTAGATGAAGTCTGAGGTGTAGTCCAGGACTATCCAGAGATATGTGTAAGAGTTCTGGAGTTCATTAAAACAGGCTCTAGAACACAGAGAAGACGTTCTTGATTTTGTGGAACATCCCAGTAGTTGAAAAATAAGTTGTAATGCATGTTAAATTGCGAGTACCTTGTCACGATCATCATTAGGTTATAAAACACAGGGCCTGCGATGATAGTCAGCCATTTGTAGTATTGATCTGCAGCTGGATCCATAATCCAGATTTCTTTCCTATGAAAACAACTCAAAATGAATTGACAATGCAAAACTCTTTGTATTTTACAGAACTATGAAACAACAGATATGTTTTATGTAATGAATTTGTCCAGCCTCGTTAGATTTGCTCTTTCTAACGGTATACTTACTGGGGTTCCTCTTTCTTTTTATCATCCTTTTTATCATCCTTTTTCTCATCTTTCTTCTCGTCCTTTTTCTCATCTTTCTTCTCGTCCTTTTCCCCCTCTTCCTTCTTGTCCCCATCTTTCTTCTCCTCTTTTTTCTCTTCCTTTTTCTCATCCTGTTTAATATCCTCTTTTTTGTCTTCCTTTTTGCTACGAAGCACAGGTTTACGTTGTACGATGGTAAAAGAGGATGTGGGAGGTTGATGATAGACTCAGACTACTTGAATGGAGTCTACAGGAGGGTTGTCAGTTATGTATTTAAGGCTTTTGTTGGACAATGTGATGCAGGTCATACATTTATCCAGCAGATGGCACCATGACTCTTTCAGTGTACCACAAAAAAATCTATTAGCTAAATACTTTGATATACTTTTATAGCTCATGTTAAAGTATTCTGCTGAGGGTAAATCAGTAGAACCCACATCGTAACACAAAAACCTTCAAATAAACGTTTTTTAAGTTTAAGTGCGGGGGTGGGGCGTTTCTGTCCGAATCTATTTGCTTACTACAGGATATAATAAATTCCCTACGACAGTACGTACTAACTACTAGAACTCATTTTATAGAAGAATCTACCTCTATTTACCTAGAGTCTTGTAAACACTTACTCGTCTGTGTTGTTGCAGTTATTCATGTTGTAAGCAGCTAGTGGCCACTTACTGGGAAGACTTTGGAAAGACGTGGAGTGAAGGTTGAGGGAGTGATGTAAGGAAGGTTCATGGACGTATTTGGTTTGCATTGTCATTGTAATTGTAGGAGATTCCAGTACTTACTTTCTTTTGTGGTGCATGTCGTTGTGACCTAGAGACTGGGCGTTGCTCTCTCGACTGGTAACGTCTTTGAGCTCGGGGCCTCTGAAGCGATCCAGGAAAGAGTCGTACCTCTCTGCTTGGGGGTTAATTCTGTGAGACGCCCAGTTTCGCATCATGTAGAAGAAGTGGGAGAGCCTAGAGGGTCAGCGGGAGGTTGAAGAACACTGAGTGACTGTGCTAGGAATCGACGACTGGACACATCATCACATTCAACATGTGAATATCAGTTCAGGATGTATTCAGATCCTTTAGTCAGAGATCAGTCGAACAATACAAAAACTGAAATCTGATTGCATTTTCATTCTGTAGACACGATACAGCTCATATAGCATCTTATGTACCACTAGTAATTAATGGATAAGGTAAAAATGATCACAGGTACTAAAAATGTGCTTATGCTATAGTAAAAGTTACTTTTCCACCACCGTTAATGAATATTAGGAATTTTAAAATATCATGACAGGAGTTTACCTGGCCATTGCATGAGCACCTGTGAATGAGTCTCTGTGGGACTCCAGAGGAGATGACCTCTCCGAGTTATCTTCACAGAAAGACTGAGCTCTGGAAGGCAGCAGGTTAGAAAACATGACAGTGATGTTGTTGAGTTCATTTCATTCAAACTCCACTGAGCAGAGTGACATATTCTCATCAGTCCAACAGACAGAACACCAGCTGCCATTTGTCATCATGCCTGCAGTGCACCGGACGACAACAGCAGGAACGTCCTCAGGTGACCTCTTAGAGACCCGCCTGAAAATTTCACACAAGTGAGAGTGTTAACTGAGAGATGATGTCACACCTGCTGTCTCCGTTCTCCACAGCAGCGAGCTCGTCAGCGGGGGTGCTGATGGACAGCCGCTGTCTGGCCGAGAGGGCGTGTCCACCGCAGGTTTCCGCCATGTTGTATCTGGCTGTGACAGCCTGCAGCACACAGGTACACAGACACACACAGTGTGATCTTTGATTTTAGACAAAGCCAGAAATCATGAATTTGTGAATTTGACTCTTAGGAGCTGTGTTGTTGATGT
This sequence comes from Trinectes maculatus, assembly GCA_016785345.1. Taxonomy (NCBI): domain Eukaryota; kingdom Metazoa; phylum Chordata; class Actinopteri; order Pleuronectiformes; family Achiridae; genus Trinectes; species Trinectes maculatus. The sequence goes on from JAFBJQ010016619.1 coordinate 82,843, forward strand.
TTTCACTGATGACCACTCTTCCTTGGCTGTCTGACCGTAGCACCTAAAAATACCCCCTCATTATGTCCTTAACACTAAACAGGATCAGTGGCCTCTCTCTGTGAACCACCAGCTGCTTTTTAAAATAAGTAAGCTATGGCTTACAGGTGGACTACAGCTGCTATGTTTGGACTTGTGTACGACAGGTTAAGTCTATTAGGGTCCAGTTAAAGAACAGGTACACCTATACGTGGTTGAAGACAGTGACTCTCCTCAGTCTGGAGAAGCGATCCCATCAGCTCCCGCGAGAAACCACCGTTCAGGTGGATTTCAGGCACTTGTGGAAATTTTTGGTGGAATGAAAAGTCAAACACAATCATTTTTAACGTTAAGTCTATCTCCTATTTTGTTTTGCTTCAGAATAATAGGTGGATAAGGAAGTGAATAGGAAATTTAGTGTTCAGGTAAATAATGACTCAGTGATCTGCGGGATCACCAGTGGTTGAAACACATTGTAGATTAGTGCTAATACCAGGGAGTTATCCAACCCCCACCAAACTAAAGCACTCTGACAGAATCACCAGGAAGCAGAGCACCTGACACATGATGGAGGTCCACACAGTGTGTCTGCACACTGAACGTGACTCATATCATCATCATCATCATCATCTTCATCATCATCACTATCATCACTGTAGTGATACAGTATAACGTCCTGAGAATAGGCATCCATAATGTAGCAAGCACACGGCAAGAGATGCTAAAAAAATGTAATTTGTGTAAGTGTCTTTTGTCGTACACCATGTTGAAAAACAGTCAGAACTGAATGTAGTGATGTGCAAAACCCTGTTGCTGATGCTGACGTTGATATATTTTGTCTGGTTGTAGTGATGGTGTCTTGGACAATGGTGAAATAATTTGGACGCACATAAAATATGCTGAGATGATGCAGAGAAATGAGTCCATGCTGTGACTCTCTAATTGTTTACCGGTGTAAACGTGTAGGTGTGTGATGCTTTTTAAATTCATTGTTTCTCCTGGAGATTAGTTGTCCTGCAGGACCCGGGGGTCAAGACCCACTAAGAAGCTTGTTGCCTGTGCCAAAGTTGTGTTCAATAAGACGTTCTTGCCTTTCTTAGTATACATATAAGAATTCATTATCCACATAAAAGCCACTTAGTTATATTTCAATTAACTTTGTGATTTGCTCATGACTTTACCATGCTTTCCAGATCTACAGCTTACATCACTGATTATATAAAGGAGATATCCCATCTGGTTTTAACATGTTATAATCTAATGATTCCTTTCACATTGTAATTAGAAATGTAATTCTAACTTTGCACATTTCAGGAAAGTTTGAGCGAGAGTGAGAGAGAGAGAGTGAATCAGATCTGCACTGGCAGCTCACCTGTCTGAAGCCTTTTCACTTTCCACAGCTTTTCAACCCGAGCGAACAAACAACAGATCCCTTCCGATCATCTGCTGATAAATCCATCCTCAGATCAATAAAGAAGAGTTTCCAGTCGCTTCACGATCATCAGGGACAACGCTGCCAAAATAATGGATGCCGTCTGTCCATAGCTGGTGTCTGAGGCGAGCTGAGCGAGAGGACAGATCCCAGATCAGACGAGGGGAGGAGTCCTGACCATCATCACCAGGAGGACACAGACACAGAAACAGAGGAGTGATGGTAAGAAAAAAAATACACGTCTCAATCATTTGTTATTTTTAATATGGAATGACATCAGTGCATATACATATAATGTTATACACATAACCCACACTGTGATGCTATGTGATGATGACATGATGCCATGACGACAATAATAACAATTATTGTTTCAATGTAAATAAATTCAACAAATTGAAAAAAAAGATTTGATTTTACCAAAAATACCAGAAGTGTTTCAAGGACATTGGTGTAAATGAATGAACGACGCATAAAATGGGTCATGTAACATGATGCATCATAAATCGCGTGCCTTATGAATGGACCGTGAGAAATGCAGAATGAATCAGAAGCAAAGCAGTCGATGAGCAGTAACTGAGTTGATTAGGTGCGATGGAGGGAGGGTGAGGCCCCTCATCATAGTGTTTCCTCCTCACGAGAGCAACCCCCCACGCCCACGCCCACGCCCCCCCTCGCAGCATCAAACCAAGGTAATGTTAAAAGAGAAATCCCTTGGCGGTATACGGAGCTGCACCGCTAATCCCAGCTTAGACTTGAGAACCTATTTCAGATTCCTAATGCCCCCTTTGCTCAAACCACTCTGTCACTTGTGCGCAACATTTATTTCTCTTTTGCGAGGATTTTTCCCCAATTCAGTTCAACCTCAGCTTCTACATGTTGAACATGGCTGAACACAAGGCTTTCAACTGCATATGTATAAACTGACATTGTTTTTTTTCGCCCCACCCCAAAAAATACTTCATCATCTATAATGTAAACAGTATAGTTGTAAAAAAGATGGCTTTTGTTTTTCTTTTTGTGCATCAGTGCTCATGTGGAGCTGAAGGAAAGCAGCGGTGTAACAGGTATGACATCAGGACTGTCCTCACTCAGAGTGGGTTTAGTTCAATCCATTAATAGACCCAGTGTGGTGGATGTAGGAGAAAGGTGCTTACGCTGAACACAGCATAAGCACCTTATAGGGGCTTATGGGAACAGGCTGCCTGCCCCCCGACCCCAAAATCATCATTCTTCCATGTAAACACCCTCAAACTATTCATCCACCACGTTGCCTATAACTGTGTGAGGACACTGCACAGTCCGATAACAGAGGGGCTTTAGACCAAGGGTTAGGGTTAGGGTTAGGCAGCTGACACACACACACACCAGTCAGCCAGTTCATCTTCCTTCTCTTTGTTTTTTATTTATTGGAGGTTACACCACACACCACACCACATTTCACCCCACATACATACCCAATTACATTATGTTACATAAGGCCACAATGCAACATAGTAGACTATAATATATATCACATGATTACATTGCCCTGCACTACAACAGTTTTTTAATCCCCAGTGAGATGTAGTGCTTTCTCACTAGTACTTGGGACAGTGTAACAACAGTGTTGGTCCGTGATTTGCAGTGTACTGTTCAGCCCTGTGTGCCCAAATCTCTTTTTTGTTACTCTCTCCCACTTCACTTTGTTTGAATATGGTAAAACGAGAAGCCTCTGGGTTCATTTCCTTGACCTTCTTTTTGGATGTCCAACAAAAGCTTTGTATATTTTCCCTTCTCTTGACGTGCACTACCACCAAATTCCATTCCATGAGTATGTGTGAGTGTCTCTGCCTCAGTACATTATCTGTTATTCATTTTAAACAAATTATCATCATCGTCACCTCCGTCTAAAGTCTTGCATAGTTAGCATACGCTAATGATAGGTGTTTACGCCACGTCTTCGTCACTTTCCTCCTCACCCTCATCATCTGCACTGGCATCCTGGTACTGCTGATACTCAGAGATCAGGTCATTCATGTTGGACTCAGCCTCTGTGAACTCCATCTCGTCCATGCCCTCGCCTGTGTACCAGTGGAGGAAAGCCTTGCGACGGAACATGGCAGTGAACTGCTCGGAGATGCGTTTGAACAGTTCCTGAATGGCTGTGGTGTTGCCAATGAATGTGCCACACATTTTGAGACCACGGGGAGGGATGTCGCAGACAGCTGTCTTGACGTTGTTGGGGATCCACTCCACAAAGTAGCTGCTGTTCTTGTTCTGCACATTCAGCATCTGCTCATCAACCTCCTTCATGGACATGCGGCCTCGGAAAATGGCAGCCACTGTAAGGTAGCGCCCGTGGCGTGGGTCACAGGCAGCCATCATGTTCTTGGCGTCAAACATTTGCTGGGTGAGTTCAGGAACCGTCAACGCCCTATACATCTGGCTGCCTCGGCTGGTCAGAGGGGCAAAGCCTGGCATGAAGAAGTGCTGCCTGGGGAAGGGCACCATGTTGACCGCCAGTTTCCTCAGATCGGCATTTAGCTGGCCAGGGAAGCGCAGGCAGGTTGTCACCCCGCTCATGGTACCTGAAACAAGGTGATTTAGGTCGCCGTAAGTAGGTGTGTTCAATTTCAGGGTGCGGAAGCAGATGTCGTACAGGGCCTCATTATCAATGCAGAAGGTCTCGTCTGTGTTCTCGACCAGCTGGTGGACTGACAGAGTTGCGTTGTAGGGTTCCACCACTGTGTCTGACACCTTGGGTGAGGGTACCACACTGAAGGTGTTCATGATGCGGTCTGGATAGTCCTCTTTGATTTTGCTGATTAGCAGGGTGCCCATGCCAGAGCCTGTGCCTCCCCCCAGGGAGTGTGTTAGCTGGAAGCCCTGCAGGCAGTCACAGCCCTCTGCCTCCTTTCTTGTCACATCCAAAACAGACTCCACCAACTCAGCTCCCTCGGTGTAGTGGCCTTTAGCCCAGTTATTACCTGCTCCAGTCTGGCCAAAGACAAAGTTGTCAGGTCTAAAGATCTGGCCAAATGGACCAGACCTCACAGAGTCCATAGTTCCTGGCTCCAAGTCCACCAGCACTGCACGAGGGACATACTTCCCACCCGTTGCCTCATTGTAATACACATTGATCCGCTCCAGCTGCAGGTCGTTGTCCCCATTGTATGTTCCAGACGGGTCGATGCCATGTTCGTCACTTATCACCTCCCAGAATTTGGCACCGATTTGGTTTCCACACTGACCTGCCTGGAGGTGTACGATTTCCCTCATTGTGGCTCAAATAGAGAGCTTCTGAACGACTAAAACAAGGTCAAACAGTGAAAAGTAGGTTTGGAGTTTTGATTGATTCTGATGAATCTGCACTGATGACTTAGTGGAATACGATTTGGATGTGGCTATGATACCAAGTAATCTTATGTCAGTCAGGTGAGTTTCCTTTGATGAAGAATCTTTTATCTGTCAGGTCACATCAAAGTCCTCCTG
>JAFBJQ010016928.1:0-53204 GCA_016785345.1 Trinectes maculatus
TGAAATCACCCCCCAGTATGATATTTTCTTGATTAGACGCCAGAAAACCACATTTTCTCATCGGTCAAAAATCGCGTAAAGACGTAAGGGGTTAGTATGTCGTAAATGTCCAAAAATGGTCAAACCCGAAAAAGGGAAATAACTCGCCCAAATGGCAGAAAATAGCCTGAAATCACCCCCCAGTATGATATTTTTTGGAGTAGACGCCAGAAAACCACATTTTCTCATCGGTCAAAAATCGCCTAAAGACGTAAGGGGTTAGTATGTCGAACATGTCCAAAAATGGCCAAACCCGAAAAAGGGAAATAACGCGCCCAAATGGCAGAAAATAGCCTGAAATCACCCCCCAGTATGATCTTTTCTGGATTAGACGCCCGAAAACCTCATTTTCTCACCGGTCAAAAATCGCGTAAAGACATAAGGGGTTAGTATGTGGAAAATGTCCAAAAATGGGCAAACCCGAAAAAGGGAAATAACGCGCCCAAATGGCAGATAGTAGTCTTAAATCACACCCCAGTATGATATTTTCTGGATTAGACGCCCGAAAACCTCATTTTCTCATCGGTCAAAAATCACGTAAAGACGTAAGGGGTTAGTATGTCGAAAATGTCCAAAAATGGCCAAACCCGGAAAAGGGAAATAACGCGCCCAAATGGCAGAAAATAGCCTGAAATCACCCCCCAGTATGATATTTTCTGGATTAGACGCCCGAAAACCTCATTTTCTCATCGGTCAAAAATAGCATAAAGACGTAAGGGGTTAGTATGTCGAAAATGCAGAAAAATTGCCAAACACGAAAAAGGGAAAAAACGCGCCCAATTGGTAGAAAATAGCCTAAAATCACCCCCCAAGTATGATATTTTCTGGATTAGATGCCAGAAAACCTCATTTTATAATAGGTCAAAAATCGCAAAAGAACGTAAGGGGGTTAGTATGTCGAAAATGCCCAAAAACGGCCAACAATTAAAAAGGGAAATAATGCGCTAGAATGGCAGAAAATAGTGTGCAATTACCCCCTAGAATGATATTTGTGTGGATTAGATGCCAGAAAAGCTTGTTTTCTCATAGGTCAAAAATCGCAAAAAAACGTAAGGGGATAGTATGTCGAAAATGCCCAAAAATGACTGTCAATTAAAATGGGAAATAACTTGGTAGAATGGCAGAAAATAGTGTGCAATCACCGCCTAGAATGATATTTTGTGAATTTCATGCCAGAAAACCTCTTTTTCTCCTCGGTCAAAAATCACAAAAAAACGTACGGGGTTAGTATGTCGAAAATGCCCAAAAATGACGCAAAATTATAAGGGGAAATAACACGCTAGAATGGTAGAAAATAGTGTGCAATCACCCCCTAAAGTCAAAAATCGCTAATAAACGTAAGTGGTTAGTATGTCGAAAATGACCAAAAACGACCGAAAATTAAGAGGAAATAACGCGTTAGAATGGCAGAAAATAGTGTGCAATTATCCCTTAGAATGATACTTTCCGGAGTACACGCCAGAAAACCTCATTTTCTCATGGGTCAAAGATCGCAAAAAAACGTAAGGGGTTAGCATGTCGAAAATGCCCAAAAAACGGCCAAAAAGTAAAAGGGGGAAATAACGCTAACAATGATATTTTGTGGATTAGACGCCAGAAAACCTCATTTTCTCACAGGTCAACAATTACAAAAAAAAGTAAGGATTAGCATTTCAACAATGTCTAAAAACGGCCAAAAATTAAAAGTGGAAATAACTTGTGAGAATGGCCAAAAATTGCAGGCAATCACACCTTACTATATTCTATGTTGTTTTTCTGGACGATTTTGGAAAAAAAAAATTGATGAAATTTTTAAGTAATGTAAAAGTAATCTTTGGCAAAATTTTCGATGCCTTAATATACTGATGTTGTTTTTTTTTCGATGTTTCAGATTTTTTTCGAAAAAAAATTTACGAAAAAAAATTTGACAACACTTTCTTAATATCCTGTGTTGTTTTTTTTTAAACATTTCAGACGCTTTTTAGAAAAAAAATCTTTTTTGCAAAAATGTTCGACTTCTTACTCTATGTTGTTTCTGTGACATTTTGCGACAAAAAAAAAGTTTTTTCAAATTTACGATGCCTTACTATACAGTATAATGTTTTTCCGAAGATTGACTGACATTTGTCTAAAAAAGTAATTTTTTGCCCAAATTTACAACCTCTTACTATACCATGACTTGCTTGACCTTTTTCAAAAAAAATCATGTTTTGACAAAGTTTTTGACGCCTTAAATATTCTAAGATTGTTTTTTGGACGTTTTTTGTTATAATAATTTTTTGACAATTTTTCCACACCTTTAATTTTTTCAAAAAAAATTTATAGAGCCTTACGATACTACAATTTTATTCAGAATTTTTTTGTAAATATGTTACCATTGTCATAAGAGACAGGCGAGGTTTCTCATGTGATTTTTACAAGAAAATAAAAGTAAATTGAAAATGGAATCCATTTCTTATTGTGCGCACACTTTTAAATACATAACACAGAGGATAGTCAAAACGTGTTCCATTTATCTGGATTTATATTGCTTTTAGTCTTTTTTTTTTTTTGTTACTGTTGCAAGGAAATTCTGAGTTATGTCTACTCAGGATGACTCGCTCCAGAACGGTATCAAGTCCACACACCTGGAATTACAGTGAGTATTCTGTACTGGTATTTGCCTGATGAGCTGTATTTAACAGAAGTCAGACAACACTGAGAACAAGATTTTGCCTGTATAGCTGCTGTGTCATTCAGACACTAACTTCTTTTTTATCACCATCAAGTTCATTGATGGTTCCCACATCCTCTTTCAAAGCTAAGACAAACTTCAATGGAAAATCAGTTTGCCTGTTCTGTATCAGACAACTTAGGCCAATAATCACTCATATTACAAAAGAAAGCATAAAAAATATGTAACAATCCATCTGCTGACAGTAATTGACTATAGAGTCTGCAGACAAATTCATGAATTTATATAATAACAATCCATCCAAGACTTTTTAATTTCTCTTTCTCTCTCTCTCTCTTTGTTTGTGTGTGTGTGTGTGTGTGTGGAGAGTTGGGGGCCGGTTGGGGATACTTGTGAGGGGAATGTTGTTCAATAACGAGAGCATTAAGCATCTATAGTGGGGGGTGATCTGACTGTGCTTGCGTGTATGTATGTCTGTTGAGGCGGGGTGGGCGGGGGTAGCAAAGTTGGGGGGTTAGCCCTAATCCCTGAGGAAAATGTGGAAGAAATTAATCTAAATTACAAGGATGAGGCTAGTCTGGAGTCTGGGTCTGGAAGGGCTACAGAGGGAAGGGAAGGAGGGTGTGTGTGTGTGTGTGTGGGGGGGGGCATCTATTACTTCTGTCCTTTTCTGTACGTTAGTCCCTGTTTGTTCCTTTTTGTCCTGTGGGAATGAGGTGGCCTGTCTTCCTTCCTCTTCAGCTTGCCACCCAGACGCCCCTTCTTGGCTTGCTCACGCATAGGCCTCTTACCAATTAGTCAGCAGTGTGACCCCTGCCAGTGTGGACAGGACTACAGGGACCCCTTCGTCCCTGATCACCTCCCTGTGCTTTCTACTCAAAGACAACAGATGTCTTGGTTTCTCAGGGAACATGTGTCTCCTTGGTGGCCCCTCGTAGCCTCTGCTACGACAGAAAAAAGACCATTCCCATATTCTCCAAACCTGCCACATCCCAGAACTTTTAGTTAACTGGGAAAGGATCAGCTATTGAGGAGACCTAGATACTCTCCAACACACACATAGGCTCATTAACACGTAAACACACTCCAACACTAGCAAGAGCTCCCACTTCTTTCTTATTTACCCTGACACAAAAACAGATAAATTACACAGGATGGTCGCCGCCGCTCATCTACCTAATGAAAAGCATCTGGCATCTCCCCTGCTAACAAATGTACAAGCAAGTCTTGTTCACCTAGGCCTGAGTGGAGTAATGGGAACAAGCTGTTTGGTCAACAAAACAGGCTTGTAAACACAAAATGCATTGTACTTTACACACAATACAACCTTACTGCTTGAACAGAGTCAGAAACTTGATAATAGATGTACAACAACAAGAGATTACACACATGGTATCACTCATGGTCGCTCAAGAGTTTGTTTCTCATAACAGTTATGTTCGTCCATCACGGATCAATAGAAACGAAATAACTCTGGAAAAGTAACATTTGTTGCTTATTGTGGTTTCTGTAAACAGGATTATGGATTAGCGTGAATTATTGATCTGTCTGTCTCATTGTTCACCAGTTTGTTGTCTCGTCATTGGCCCCCACATGGCTGATTCCCAAGCCCAGCACATGGAGCCTAAGACGGCATGGCTACAGGAGAGGTTAATGCCACATTGAAGGCAGTGCCACATTGATGACGCATTCAAAAGGAGTTTCACAGAAACCACCTGCTGCCATTATAGCGCTGTTCTCACAAGAGATGATGAGATTACTTGTTTGTACCTTCAGATTCATACCAAATAAAGCTGAAAGAAGGATATAAACATCTTTTTGTTTGGTTCCTCCGTCAATCCCCTATCTAAACAACTCATCAGATATAGATCATTTATTTTCATGCTGATTTTTGGGTTCATGTATCAATGAATTGGATCAAACAAAAAAAATCTTTCTTGTCACTTTTTTATGTTCCTTATGGGAGTCATATTGTGTACAAATTACATGCAAATGCAAAAAAGCGCACAAGCAGTCACAGGACTAGGATACATCAACACTCAACATGTTGCACCACTTCAGTCATGCCTCGTCACAGAACCTACAGTATATGTTAGCCCAGTGCTATTGTCTCATTGTACACAGAACTCATGGTGCATCATGGCCTATTAGATGCCTATTAGATGTCAGCAGGTTGAAGCCAGAATGAGGCTCATGTGGCTTTGCTGACACCTTGAAATTGCACACGTTGACTTTTGGGAAAAGGTCACATAATGCATGGATGTGCTGCTCGTCATAAGGTGCCTGCTGTTGAAGATGCTGTTGATGAGTGAATCAATTGTCGTCTGGATCATATGATGGCGCTTATTGCTTTCCCACCACAGAAGATTATATGTAATGGTTTTATGTAACCTTGAAAATCATGAAAAAAATGACATAGTATTAGTGTGTCGTCGCGAAATTTCGAAAAAAAAATCATTTTCCATGAAAATATCAAAATCATGAAAAAAACGACATAGTATAGTATGCATAGTGTACGAAATTTATAATTTTTAAAATGTTCCCTCTCAATCTCAATCCTAATTCATTATCGAAGAAAGAGCAATTGTCTGTAAGTCTGTACAAGCAATTCTGCTAATCATCAACATTGTTTGTACAAAAAATAATGAGTGTAGCTTTAATCATTATAACAATTATAACAATAAAATAATAATAAAAATAATAACAACGCAGTCAATCATCTGGACAATGTACATTCGCCAGAGATCAATGAATCACAACATACAGGCAGCCAGTGAACAAATATTAAGTCGTGTTGGACTTTTCATGAAAACGTTTCCATAAAGCGAACACCCAAAAACAACAACAACAACTACAGCCTTTGTCTCTAACTGGACATGATGAGGTGTAACATTTAAAGGCCGGAGAGTTGTAACAACCTGGGAGACGAGCTGTTGAGCGTGTGCAAGTGTTTGTGTGTTGTCTGCACTTCAGAGCAGGAATGCCCATAGGCAGGCACCAGTCTTTATGGTTCAGCTAAAGGTAAAGCTCATTACTCCGGCTGACAGTCCCTACGCAGCTGTACTGCAGGGCTGAAGCTTTGGCCGCAGGCACTTTGACTTTCCACTAATAAAGATAGCAGAGCAAAAAATGAGACTTGTAGGATAGTTGGGAGGGGGGGGGGGGGGGAAAAAGGAAAATATCATAGAACCATAGAACTTCAAAACAAGAGAAAGACCAAATGAAAGACAGTCATAGTCAGAGAGAGTGTAATAGACCCTCCACCCCCCCCCACCCCCCCAAAACAACTATTGCCTTTTGTACAAACTCGACAAAACTCATATGCAAATATTAAACTTAAATGACAAAAATCAAAACATATCCCCGGTAAGGTGCATTTTAGAGGTAGGAAATAACCAAATAAAAAGATACATATCTGCCACAGAAAAAGAAAATAGTAAACATGTGAAGCCAAAGCTGCTTTGAATGGATTTCTTTGACAGCAAATGCTTCCAGTATGGAGTGAATCATTGTAAAACCACATTCATTTCCTGCCTGTGTTTATCCAAAGAGGGATGAGATACAAAGCTGTCCAGACTTGTTTGCAGTGCACAGGACAGTGTACAGAGTGGGAGATGCTCTCATCCCAAACAGGGAAAGGCCATACTTAAGCAACTTGTCGTGACACTTATATGAATAGCAGTTTGACTACTAGTCATGGCTACTGGATAAGAAATAATTGGATTCCAACAACCTGCCAACAGGCCAGGCTTTATCCTCTAGATTTTGCGTTTTTGTTTACAACCCAAATTTTCTGAAATGTTTCAGTGGATTTTTTTTTCCTCCCCCCAAAAATTTGAATGAAGTCTTCAAAGACACAGAGCCATTTTCTCATTTCTCCCCTCTATTCCTTCCTTCCCAGCAATTTATCCAGCCGCTGTTTGGCATATGGCAGCCACAGACTTGCATGCCTCAATTATGTTGGGCGCTATTGTGTTGGTGGGAGGGAGAGAAAGGGAGTGATGTTTACAGTACCTTCCCATGGCATCCGGCCACAATGCTGTTTGTGCATAAAGAAGGAAGGTGGTGATGAAAGGTGTCAGTGTCCACTGTCAGACTGGCATACCTCCACCTTAAACAACTGAAAGAGAGAGAGAGAGGGAGGGAGAGAGAGAGAGAGAGAGAGAGAGAGGAGTGCAGCTATTTTCTACTGTGGTTTTAGTAAAAAAAAATAAATAAAAAGGCGGCATGAAGGATGCATAAGAACTGAACGTTCTGACGTTAGTCCATGAAAAGTGAAAAATATATATCGAGACGTTTCAAATCAGTCCAACATCAATGATAGTTATTTGTATATGACATGAAGATATGTGGATTTAATAGATTAAATAAGAAACTAATCACGCAGTCTGGATTAGGGAGGAGGGCAACACACTAATATGCAAATGTAGACTATTGTATGAATGAAATTGATGTCTCCGGGCTGTTTAATGTCACAGTATGTGTGTATTTAGTGCAAAACCCAGGCAAACATGCATTTGAATACGCACTCAGGCGTTCAAATGTCGCTGAGGGTTGCTTGTTTGAAATGTTTGTGCAGTCGTAGAATTTGACAAATCTGTTCATAACAAACACGATAATTCACAGATACCAAATAAAGCATTCAGCTCTTATTCCGCTTAGTTACGCATTTTCTGCTCCTGTGTTTACAGTTTGTGCGTTTATGACAGTGAGAGAGAGAGAGAGAGAGAGAGAGAGAGAGAGAGTGAGAGAGAGAGAGTCCGTGTTTGTACATGCACCTGCTTATCCAAGATTAAAAAAAAAAAAGAGTGAAGCCATACTAGCGTGACTTACACACACAATGGTTCTGCTGATGTAACCGCTGCCGGATAAACTGGCCTGTAAAAGGAAGAGGGAAAAACACAGGGAATATGCAGCGCGTAAGGGAGACGGAGAGTGAGCGCGATCCCAGATGTCGGCGATATGAGGGCGATAAAGTTCATATCTCAGCATGTTTACACTTAGAGAAGTGCTGCTGTGTACTATCTGATTGTTTGCTGTGAAACAGAGGTGACACACTTATCAAGGCACTTAGAAACTGGAGAAGTGACCTTTTGACATATTGTATATAAATCCATATGTACATCTCAAAGTTATCATGCACCGCTGCATACTTAGATAGAAAACCTTCACTTATATATTTTTTTCTATATAAAAGCACCTAGTGTTTTATAATAATCCAACAACTGTCTCACATCTTGGATAACACAATTGTGGCATATAAAATAATCACTTATAAATAAGTGATTGCTGGATTTATTTGCAGAACAACAATAGCCAAACAACATACAAACCAAAAGGCAGACAATGATGTGTGGTTTGTGTACGTCTGTCTTCAGCGCTGCATGCGTGAGTGGGTATGAATAAGAGTGTGTGATTACACAAGTGTGCGTAAGTGAATGGGACCGAATGTATGCATGTATGTGTTTGAGTAATCTTGTGTGTGACGGTGTGTAGTGTTTTGTGCAAACAGACAGACAGAAGTCTCCAGCAGGGGGGAAAAAATGTGCAGCTTGAAAATATCAGTCTTGTTGTGACACGTCTCATCATTTTCTGCTCTTCACCAACCGCCTCCTTTAGAGCACAGCTGTCAACTGAACAGCTCGACGGTGGAGGAAGAGTCAAGCCACTGGCGGACAAACAAGGACGACAGATCGGAAGACCTCAAAGTTCTTTCGCGACACAGTTACATTTCATTGTTGCTGTTTTTTTTTAATTTACTCACTATTTATATGTAGTTAAACATTATGGTTAATCAATGGTGCCAAACGCTTAAGTCTCTTTTAGCAAAACAGAATTTGAACTGAAAATATGACACCTAAAGTTTATATAATGTAACAGTGACGAACAAAGCCCAGGCACCGTCTCAACATGCACCGGGTAAGAGTTACCGTTTAGTATAGAATAGTTTTTTCTATCAGTTTGATCCCTGCAAAGACAAAATGCGTCGACAGATAAATGCAGAAAGAGTAAAATAGTCAGTAGTTACTGATTTATTGCAGATGAAGATACATTTCCAAAGGGAAATAGGTAAATTAGCTCTCCAGAGAAGCTGAACTTACAACATAAGTCAATTTCCTCTGTTTGCAGGTCAGTGGTGCCATAAGCTATACAACACAGCACCCACCCCTCCCCCTCCCCGTTCTCCTTACTTTACCTCTGAGGGGAACCTATTCGTAACTGTCTAGTCCCCATCTGACTCCAATTTCCTACAATCTTCTCACTGAAAGCAGTTTCCTTAAAGAATTTCTATCTGTATCCTCCTGCAAAAAATGTTGCGCTTTTTGCATTATCTGTTTCTTCCGGTGTGATATTGAATCCGTGAGAGGTCAAATCTGAGGTGACAATTAAAGTGTTAAAACAATGACGTTAACGGCGTAAGACATGAACTTGCATGCAGACTCAAAGACGAGAAATATTATTACTGTCTCTCTCAGGGACTCCCTGGCGAGGGGGATCTTGGACCTGCGCCCTCAAGAAAAGATGGACTCCTGATCAAAGCATCCCTCTCCTGATAAAACAGTGGATCAATTAAAACCGCCACCTCTCAGGCAGACCTGAGTTTAGAGCTCATCTGTATTTTTAAATGCCAGTCTTGGCCAACAGCTTCCCCTTTTCTTTAACTGATGGACGATTGAGTCCTGACAGCTGTCTCTTGTTGCGGTAACAAATGTTCGGGGGAAGATATTGAGGTAAGGACGGTGGTTCACCCCGGCCAAGGCTCAGAACAGCCTGGTTTGTGAGGTCGGACTCGAAGAGTGAAGGTGGTCATCTACATGAAAGTACTGAGATGTTCCTGCACTGTGCAACACCACTTACAATACTGGTCTTTTTCGTCCCCTCCCAAGATATTTAACAACCATTTACTTTTGGCCTGAGGTGACTGTAACGACTCCACACACTGCGGTTACAACAGCCAGGGGCACTAACGGACCAACTAACATCAAGAACTTTGACAACGACCCCCAGAGAGGTTAAATACCTGGGTCTTCCCAACAGCCAGTGGTTCTGTTTACACTCAGATCCCTTTATATTGCATAGGGCACCTCTTTATGTCACCTCAAGAGGACGTATGGTATATTTAGATAGCATCAGAATTCACAATGCTCAAACGGATCTGCAACCAAGTCCCGTCCAGTTGACAGCGTTTTTAGAGGATGAATTATGACAGAAAACAGGGTATAAATGTGTCTGGTGTCGCAACTTTTTACTTTTCTACATGTGGTCACAATGGTGCAGGAGAAAACACAAAGCAACGCAAGTTTGACAGTCATAAATATACAAACATATCTCACAGTTAAAATGACATATAAGTGTGTCTTTCTGAATGAGTAGTAGATTCATTGCATGTCACAGGGAGGCCTGGTTTTCCTAGTATAACAACCATGATCACAAACTAGTCAGATTTTAAAAGTTGTTTCATGCCTTTATTAATTTATTATTACTTATTTGTTCACAGTATTTCTTTTGATCAGCTAAGTGGAAAACATGTTTTTAGTTTCCGGCAAATTATCATGTGAGCGACATCTGGCCGAGTCACTGTTAATGTGAAATGAAATGGTATCATATGCTTAAAACTCATGCTCATGCTAGCTTTGTTCGACTATAACACAAATGAATATCCCACAAAAGACCTTGTAAATGACCTCATACATGGCTCGAATGTGCTGGTGTTACAATGTTCATTAGATGGGATCCACATTTTGCTCAGGGCTCATAAACCACTTGCATTTTCCTCATTCAGCATTCGAAAAAAAAAGGCTAATGAAGAAATGTTATAAGCATTTTACTTGTGAAAACACTGACTGACATAAGGTTGGAACAAAAATTAGCCCCAATTTCATATTTGTGCATAAGGCTGAATAAAGGATGAATAAACATAGTTGCTTCGAACAAGCTGGTGATAGTGGCTGACGACGAGGTTGTGTTATTATTATTAACTATTAGCTATTAACTATTAACTATTAACACGATTTTAAGTTTGCAATTATATATGCCTAAATATGTTTGGACCATAAAATGTTGAGATTGGTTTTATTTTGAACGTGAGGATGTCAAAGGTTTAAGGGAAAACAAACAAAAAAACCCCACTAATGTTTTCTTTCTGTTTTATTGTTAACACATTTTACAGCATCTTGTTTCAAAATGTAAAATTATAACAATCGTTTTGAAAATATCTAGAAAGCAGTCTGCCTTTCTTTTACATAATTGTTGTATTTTTCGGCTTTATTGTTCTTGACCTTTATATTCCATTTTTTCTTGCTTTTCATTAACGTGTTTGTTTTGATCGTTTGTTTTTGTTTTTGAAAAAAAAAAGGTCTGCAGTAATGACGGAACATTTTCAAATGTCATCATCTTGTAACTGTTATTTGTGGCCACAAGTGGAAAGTTTGTGTCTGTCCGTTACTTTTGGAAAAACTGAAAACAAGGGACAAAGCATATGGATAAGAAAAAGGTTGAACCATGAAAATCAATAAGTTAATACCTCAAACATGCCTAAGTAATCTGACTGCAACAAATCAGGCAATCATCCATGCTTACATGGACGCAGACACACACACAACATCATCATTCGTATTATTCCTGGAGCCTGCGATAGTGACGTCACAGAGTAGTTGCTGGTATTGGGGGTGGGGGCAGGGTACCACAGAAAAGCAACAGGTAAAAGTGAGGTGGGGTCATTGACAGGTAGATGAATAGTACAAGCTACCGTTGTCAAGTCTATATTATCGCAATGAACAGAGTGGAAATACAGTGTGTTGGTTTAGACTTGCGCATGTACTCACATATGTGTGAGCAAGTGTGTGTGTGTGTGGTGGTGTTAGCGTTGGGTGGTGGTGGTGGGGGTGCATGTACACACATAAACATCCTCCAGGCACTGGGAGTCATCCTGGGAATATTTATCTTTGCTGGTAACGCAAAGAGGCAGCCAACCTCTAATCTGGCCCTCAGCTATTTTCTCTGAAATCTCCGAGAGGGAGAAGAACGGGAGAGATGAGAAGAAAGAGGAAGGAAGGGGGGGGGAGGGGGGAGGCAAAGTCAGTGGGGAGAGGAGAGACATTTCTGAGATGGTGGAAGACGGAAGGACAATAAATGGGAGAGACAGCGCGTATCTGGTGCATGTGCATGTGTATTAATATGCGTGCTTCCTGACATCCTCGTATGGCAGTGTGTGTATATCGGAATGGTAGGTGTGTTTACGTGCTAATGTGCATTTCCTTTGTGCACGTTTATGTCCAAGCAGGTCAAGAGGGGTGGCCAGGGGCTGGGTGATGAGGCGTGTTAGGGACCTTGTGTTTGGTGCATCTGTAAGGCAGGATGAGGTGGGGTGATGGAGGTGTGTGTGTGTGTTTGTGTGTGTGTGTGTGTGTGTGGTCATGGCAGTGGTAGTGGCCATGCCCCCAAGGCTGAGCCGGATCTCTCAGTGTGCGACTGATTCAAAGTGAATGGCAGCGTGCCGTGTAGCTCCACTCTGGCCAAATTATTTCTGACACCCCTCGCCTTGTTCTTTGATGTCTAAGGAGACAAGATGACACACACACTCACACCCTCTCAAACACACACACACACGCACACAGAGGACATTACACTGACTTACATCTACAGAAACTTAATCATAGCTGCTAATTGCCTGGGCCGAACCTTGACCTACACCTAACCTTACTGTAACCTTTACAATTACCTTACCCTAAAACATATAACAGGCAGTTCCCAAGAATATGATTGATGAAACAGATTTCGGTCCCCACAACATTAGTAACAGACCACAAACACACACACACACACACACACACAATGTCTTGACTAGAAGACGAACAGTAATGTACTCAGTACACACACAGGAACATATGCTCACAAACACAAACATGTACGCACAGAAAACTGGAACATTTGACAAGATGTTTCACATTTTTTTGGCTCCAGTGTCTTCAGATGGAAAACCGAATGGAAAATTTGATGCTCCAGTGTCTCCCAAAGAAGGAACATGACAGTTGGTTGTTCTGTTTGCTTTCATTTACTTGTATCTATTTACTCTCCATGTGTTTTACTTTAACGTCCCTGACCTGAACTAGTTTGGGCCTGAGGGAGAAGAACTGTCAGGGGACAGAGCGCGCAAACACACACACACACACACACACACACAATGCAGAAGACTTTAACCGTGTTGCTTCATCTCTCAGTTTATATTCTACATGTCTGGATCCATGTATACATGCCTATGTGCACGTATGGGCATGTGTATCATTTACTTGCTTGATCACTACCACTGTGACCACATGCACTGTACATCCAAACACTTTGTCTGGCTCAGACAATCAGTGGGTGTCCATTTTGGTTTGTTTGGAATCATGTCATGCCATACACTGTCTGGTCGGTGTTGTGGTGTCCCTTGCCTCAGGGTGGACACATACAAGAAACACACTCGATTCGACTCGGGCCATGTCTTCCCGTGCAGCCACCATGAGTCATCATTACTGAACTCTTGTGATCTCAGCTCCAAAGACAGGGATTGTTTCCTTAGATTTCAATATCCTTGGGAACGCGTAAGGCCTTTCAGTCCGATGCAGAGAAGTTATGTTGTCGCTTCAAAAAATAAATAGAACACTGCATAGAGAAATGAGTGTAATTAGTTTTTAATTACTGTAAGATAATATGGTTGTCATCTTAAAAATGTCCTTCATTGAGTTACACTGACAAAGTTGCTTCAGCTTAACCTACATCTGAAGTCATTTCATAGTTTACACTTTCAAAAAAGTCTAATTCATGCCTACTACGTTATATTTTTTTAAAAATGTTTGAGTATTAACATTTTGCAAATTCCCATAAACCATTATCCTGTCTCTGAACTATGTAAATAAACCAAGTGTGGAACCAAAGTAAGATTTTCCATGTAACTGGAGCGCCATACAAAGCCTTTATTTCTGAGCGTAAAATTAAAAACAGTATAATACTAGGTGGCTGAGTGATGGTTGATTTATAGTGCAACAGCAGTGATAAGCCTGCCAAGGCCTGCAGGCTAATTATTGTGTCACACTGCACTCGCAACCAGGATGGGAAAGAAATGTCTGAGAGATGACTTGATGGTGAAGTAAGCCGGTCGCTTCTTGAGACTGTTGAAATTCTAATTTATTAGGAAAATGAACGCACTCCTCCCTTAACTGCTTCTTCAGAAACTCTGGCGCCATATGTGTGGATGAGCCCTGCAAAGGAAATGAAAAAGTGCTGCAATCCAAAACATCTGTTCTGAAAGCGAGTACTCTCTCATACTGGGTTTCTCAACGTATATCTACCGGTATGCATGCACATCCAAAGAGCACCCAAAAAGACAACAGTGTAAAAACTCGTAATCATAACTGCCAGATAACTCGCATCTCCACACCTTTATATTTATATATTTATGTCCTATCATCAACATTGGTCTAAGCCATTTGCATAGTTAAACCATTGTACATGCATGCAGGTTACCTAACGTAGGGAAACCGTATGGAAGAGGGCGGAGACAAAAACTTGGCAGGTGACCCGATGAGACATTTGTCTATTGCCATCTACTGTACATGCAAAAAAACAAAACAAAAAAAACACTGATAGACGCTTTGAGTGCCATTCTTTACCTTTCTTTCAAACAGGAAACACTAGTCCGTTCTGATATTGAGTATCACATATCTGCCAACATCTTTATGAATCAACCATTGTTGATTACTGTCTTCACACCTAAGAGATAAATGGCTTGGGTTCTGCCAAGACGGATACAACTGCCTTGAAAAGATTAACCAGCAGGACCAGGTTTCTTCTGTGTTTCACTTGCTTTGTGTCCAACTATGTGAGATAAGATGGGCCTGCTGGCTAAATTCAGAGAAAGTCCTGCTTGGAAATCTCGGTGTGAGGCGCCTGGAAGGAGTTGCAACGTTCATGGCATTTAGAACTGATCTAAAGAACTGATCTTTCAGTTAGTAATCAGTTTTAGATTTGTGCAATCATCTATATGATTACATTGCCTAAATTATAGCTTACAGATTCAACCGTTTTTAGGTGATACATATTTGTAATTCTGTCAACTGCAATTATCAGAGTTGTTATCGTGGCTGTTCAATTTTAAATACCCAGTGGGTAAAAAACGACTCCATATACAGTAGCATGCAAATTTAGTAAAGGACAGTACTGTGGTCATATACAAAATCTGCCTTATAATAAAAAAACCATTGTAAACAAATGAACTTATACCTCCAACGAATTCATACAGACGTGATTCTTCTTTTCTTATGCAAAATTGCACTTCACATTAAAGTTACACACTCAATTACCAAATGCATAACTCCTCTTTGAGCAGAGCTGCAACAGATACAGTCGACAGTCCTTGTACTCTTACCCCATGTAACCAGCATATTATGCAAGTGTGGATTATGTGTTGTGTTGCATCTAAGGGCAAATTACATACTTGTCTCTTTCAGTGAGTGTCATCCGGGAGAGCGCCATACATGGCTGCCCTTCCCTCCGGACCGCTGTAACCCTTCTCCACAGAACAAGAGCAGAGGCAACAGAAGGGGAGACACATAGAAGCATGTAAAAAGAGGGACGAGGGAGTAGTGGAAAAAAAAAAAGAGTTTTTATCACCAGTGATCAAAACCTTAAAGAGATCTATTTGGACAAACTGGAGAAGCAAAGCGAGATCTCGTAAAAGTAACTGAGATGTTTTCAGACTTAGCGAGAAACATGTGACGCTCTAAGGGATAATATCCGCTCTGTCGCGGGTGATGTCATTATCAAAGTCGCTGTCCCTCCTGCACGCAGACACACACACACACACACACACACTCGCCCACATCCCTCCAGTCTTTTGTCCTTACCTCTCCCCTGTCCTCTCTGCGCTGAGCGCCCCTGGCCCTGCAGACGAGCTCTGTGAGGATTAATTAACCAATTAGGAGAGGATCCCCTTGGAGGCGTTTGAGGGTCCCCTTGTTGTCATTAGACACACACACACACACACACACACTGAGAGGGAAGGGGAGAGACAGAGATTTCAATTAGACTGTTGCGGCGATAGGCCTCGCTGACTGGAAGATGCAGCTGGAGCAGCGGTGTTCGTCTCCTCCCTTGATTGACTGAATCGGTGAATAACCTTTTAATTAAATGATGATTATTACCCTGACGTCCGCTGCTAACGTCTCCTCTTCTCCTCCTCATTTCCCCTGAGGGGCTGCTGAGGGGGTTTGCCCTCCTTTCCTCACCACTCACCACTCGTCTCTCTCTCTCTCTCTCTCTCTCTCTCTCTCTGCAGAGATCATTGCTCATACCATTGCTCAGAGCAACAGGCTCGAAAGCTTTGTGTCTGCAAATTCACCTAAAGGGAAAGTCTGTCTCACACTAAGACGTGTTCTTATGGGCGCAGGGGAGAGAGACTGTGGTTGAGTGGTGACAAGTAAGGAAATGCAAAGCAGAGGAGCAAAAAAAAACAAAAAACAAAAAAAAACAAAAAACCTGCATTTGAACACCTGCCCTACAACATGCCCCCTCTCTTCCCTCCCTCACGAGACTGACAGGAGCGAGGATGCTGGTGGACTATGGGCCACACAGGGCTTCGGCACAGTATGCTGAGTGTCAGCGCTGACTGGCGCGATTAGGGCAACGCCACAGACACAGCAGGGGACGCTGCCGCTGGAGACAAGACAAGACGGGCCCCCCGCTTCTCGTCATTTCCTCATTTGTCTGCTCACTTGGCCAGCCATCACAGCCCATCTCCACGCCAGCATCTGACCTGGATATAGGATGGGATGCAGATATATTTGTTAATTGACGGGCTGACCCTGTGGTTGAGACACTTGACCTCTGTGGGAGAGCTGCTCCAGAGTCTCTTCAACCAAAGTATTTATGTGCAAAACAGGAGCCCTGGGGCCCGTCTGACAGGCTACATTACACTGGTGAACCTTTACAATTAGAAGAAAGCTTTATTTGTCAATGTCACAGTACACTATACGACAAAATGTGGTTGTCTCTTCCATCCATGCATCCATCCTTCCATCCATCCATCCATCCATCCATCGTTATTGGCAACACATTCTATCCAGTTGAGCTAATCGTACTGCACCTTGGTAAATGATGGTCGTGCCATTCTTTAATTTTGCATTAAAAAATATGTAAAATCACAAATATTTACACATACACACACATGTATGACCCTTTATGAGATTTTATATAGCCTTTTCCACATTTTAACATTTCCAAACTGTGCTCCATGGAACATGCTAATGGAGGCACTTGTGACATATGAGCAGAACGACAGAGGCTACAACAGTGTCTTTCCTGTGTCGCTATGCAATTCAGCTATCTGCCCTCCATCTGTTAGTGATCTCCAAGAGCTCGGCGTGCTGTGAATCAGTACAGGGGAGAAGAAAGGGGAACGGGGAGGAAAGGAAAGTCGAGGTTTTTACTGCATCCTGGTACATCCTGCCTTAATGAGCCCCCCCCCTCGTCTGCCCATCTGTCCCCAGCGGGATTGGCCGTACAGGGCCCCCATGTTAGCTAGGATGATGTTTGTGTGTGTGTGTGTGTGTGTGTGTGTGTGTGTGTGTGTGTGTGTGTGTGCTGGCATCCGTGCTTGTTTGCGAAGAAGAGATGTTCTTGGAAGTACTACTCCAGGTAAAGGTAAAAACGCATTTTGTGTGAAAGGCAGTTTGACACTGCAGAGTGCGGGCAACTAACTATGTGTAGCTGTATGAAAATGACCATTTTGTCTTTTTATGTCGTTTCAGAGTCTGTTTATTCAGGTCATGAAACAGCAGTCATAGCAGCACACGGTTAGGATTCCCCTCCCCTGAGTCATCCATCCTCCCCCTCCCCCCCAGCCCACCTCTGATGACCCCTCTCCGTGGTACAGTCTCATTAGCCTGAGCTGCAGCAGCTTGTTAACCCCACTAATCGAAATGGGAATGGGCATAAAAGAGACCAAGAATTTACAGCCAGCTCCACACTTCAAAGGGACAGTGTGGACGGGGGGCATAATCTAGCAGACTGGGCATGTGTATACAGTAGGTGTGTGTGTGTGTGTGTGCGCGCATGTGCGTTGTTTTCATTTGACGAGTTGGTTTTAGGTAACATGTTTAATCAATTTGCGTCTCCCATACATTGCGCTGGCTCCGTCTCATGGTTGCCATAGAGAAGCACAGCAAACTCCTCACCATGGCTTTAGCACACAGACGTTTTCAGATTCAGATTTTTTTATTTGATTTGACACTCAAGTTTGAGACTTTCCCAGCTCAACTACAAAGCGTGTGCGGCGCAAGAGGCCGATCTTGTGTCAAATTCACACAGTTCTTTCAATGTATACGTAACAGGAGCGTGCTGCAGCGTGCCCCGCTCTCATTATCTGTTGTCCAGCTGCCAACACTGGCAGACTAATGTCGTAACTAATATCGTCTGCTTTTACAGGTTGCGTATCTGCTGAGATGCGAGGAAAAAAAAACGACAAAAGACAAAAGTTTGATTGTAAAAAAAAAATCTTGCATTTTAACCAAACGTTGTAACTAACCAAACCTTGCACAGAAACAAAAGTACAACAAAACAGAAAACATACAAAACCCCAAACGGTTGTTACAAGCATCCAAGTTGACTACGGAGAGTCATTTTGTAAAACAAGTTGTCGGCCTAAAAAAAATAATCTGTCACTATAATCAAGAAGGAAAATATCACTGTCACTCCAAGGATCAGTCTGCGCAGCCCTTCTCCTCCGAATCTATTCATTCTGCCGGGTGTGGCAGTCAACACCTGGAAAACTCCAAAATCCCAGAGGTGCAGAAAGCTACTTTGTCAAAAGGAACATATAATCCATTTATTCAGACATACATGTTTATCTTTTGGATCCTTTGTGCCACTCACATTGCGCTTGTTTGCGTTTGTCATTTCCATTGTCAACACAAACTTCTCTTTTTATTTTATTCAAACAAAGTGAGACACTGTGGTTTGGTTAGGTAGCTCTGGAGAGGGATTTGGCTCATCCTGCTCCATGGCGTACCACAATAGCTGGTATGAAGTCTGTTAATACCAGCCCACTCGCTGCTATGTGAGCGCGTGGATGCTTTTGGAGACGGGCCTGGGTGGGAGCGCATTTAATGCCAAGGCCATTTCTGGAGGATGATTTTCCTGTATAGGAGCTGAGTGATAGAAATGCGTCCGCAAATCATAACTGAGGTCAGCGCTGGTCCGACGCCAGAGTCTCAGATTTAACGTGCAAGACTGTACCAACATTATTAACCGACTGACAAACCCAGTGAAGTGGTACTTCAGATGTATGTAAGTGCTTACAAATATATGTCACACACAACTAAGACGCGCTCGATTCGTCCTGTCAAGCCCGACAGGAGGAATCATGCTCCATCACTTACATTTCACAATACAACTCCTCCAAAACCTCTGTCTTCACCCCGTTTGTCTTCATCCTGCTGCTCATCAGAATGAGATTCAAATCTGTTTGTGGCCCGTTTACGAAAGAGGCTGTAATCGAAGGTTTTTCTGCAAATTCAGCTTGTTGGGGTGGGGGGATTGGGTGAAAGAGAGAGAGAGAGAGCGAGAGAGAGAGGGAGAGGGATGTGGAAGAAACAGTGAAACACTTGTGTGGTTTGGCTGGTACTGGTTCTGTATGATGCTTCTAATTTTCACCATGTGCTGTTTACCGATTTACAGTAACCGATATGAGCCTCACAATGGAAGTGTGGAGTTGTAGCAACGAGAACCCTCTGCGTTTTGGCAGAATTGTGTGTATTCAAACATTGCAGCTACATACAATAAAAGAACATGGTGTGTTCCCCATTACGCACAAAAACAAGCGAAAATGTGTCACCCGATTCTATTCAGATGTGAGGAGAGAGATGAGATGAATTGTTCTTATGTTAATCAAGAGAAAAAAAAAGTCCAATCTTGATTAAACTTTAAAAGTGGTTCTGTAGATAATAATGTGACCTGAACAAAAAAACAAAATCACATTCTGTGCTGTTTTTTTAAAAAAAATCCATATAAGATTCGATTTGCCCTGAAATGCTGGGTTCAAGTAGAAAAAGGCAGAATTGAGATTGTTTTCAGTAACATTACAGGTATTTAAGTAAAAAAAAAAAAACAATCATCATCAATATTCAGTCACTTATCAACAAAGCAAAATTATCCAGGGCCAAAACCTCTGACCCAAATAGATGTAGTCAGTCTATCAGCAGACCAGGATGGATGTTTTTAGAAGTCTGTGTCTCTGTCAGAGGTCTTTACAAGCAATCATGTGGCTAGAAACTTCAAACCATGAAAGATGCTTGACATGTTTTGGTGGATGTTTGTGAGGACAGTGTGGTTTGAGGGGTGGGGGTTGGGGGTTGGGGGTGGGGGGGGTGGGGGTCAGAAGGGGGGGGGGGGGGGGGGGGGGGGGGGGGGTCAGAAAGAAACGTCTTGTGGTCTAACAGATAGATTGACTGAGGGTTTAAAAAAGATGCTGATCATATATAGGATAATGGTTCTAATTGTCCTGAAAAATAGACAGTCACCCAGTGAAACACATATAGCATAGGGCTTGTGCAAGTGGTGAAATATTATTTTCATTATCACGCTGTGTCATGTCAGTTTGGGCTTCCATTACTTTGCAGCTTCCTTAATTTAAAGGAAACCACATAAGCACACATGAAAATCCAGCTAGTGGCTGATGTACGTGGTCAAGTAGGCTACGTCTGAATAATCGGATGAGACAAGGAAGCAATAACCATCACACACAGCAGCAGCAGCAGCAGTGGGAAGTGACAACCAATGAAGATATGAAGATTTTCACACTCAGTCTTGTGATGAGTTCAAAGTCCCCCGGATGTTGTAAAAGGATTGGTGTGGATGACGGACCTAACAATGCATGATATTATTTGATACAAATGTTGAATCGCAAATTTGTCATCATTTTTACGTGCGTATAATCCGCAGATTATGGTATGACTGAAACTAATGCACATTTAGGCCTGAATGAATTCAGATAAATGGACTTTCCATGGGCTGTGGATTAATGAGTGGGACAATTAGAACAAATAAAATATATAAAATGAACCCATCGAATGCCTTTATAGCGTCATATTTTTTTCTTTCTTGGTTGACTAGTAAAAAAAAAAAAAAATCTGTCATTGCACTTGTCACATTGTGGCATGTCAGGAGTGTAGAATGTATTCAAGCCTTTGGCAAAGTGTGACCTTTTGGAAGGGCCCAGGCGCAGTTTCCCTAATTAACCCATCCTCCTCATGCATGCAGACATTCACATCCACACACACCACGGTGCCGTCTTCATTAGACAGACACGGAGATCAACAGATTAATTTAATCTGCATAAATGCAAATGTCCTATTTGAGCGTCCTGAGCGTGCATGGGGATGTTTAGTGCAGACGACAACGCGCAGGCAAAATTATGCATTCATACACAAAAGGGTAGTGTCAAATTTCATACAATGTATTTGTTAAATAAATAATGCATCTAATAATCATGTTTTATTACATAATGAAATTCACTTCTATTTATGAGAATATATCATTGTTTCAAAAACTACAAAGGCAGTAATGACTTTTATGCATGCAAGTAAAAAGTTGCAAATAAAATGCAAGTTTTGGAAAAATATACACACACAAACTATACACAACAATAGTTGCTCATTATTATTATAGATTCTTTTTTCTTTTCATGCTGCCTCACAGCCCGTCAAAGATTATTTGGAGACAATGGATGCTCGTCAACAGCCTCATTAAGACATGAAAAATACCCACGTTATTAGTGCAAATTAACCTAATTCAAGAGCTTCCTGTAGCAGTGGGTGATCAAAGCGGTGACAAGTGTGTGACAGGGTCCAGGCGTGACAAAGGGGACAAGGCTGCGTCTTCCTGCAGCGCTGCGTAAAATCAACCGTGAAAACATTCCGTTATTAGACATGCGAAATGACTCAACACATGCTTACTCTCATAGGCCGTGTCAACACAAAGACGACAATTTCCAGTGGAAAGAAAACGACAAAATGACTACCTTCAACGCATCTGTCAAACTCAGTTAGACCATTTTCACTTTCAACTATATTAAAAAAAAATACATGATTAAAAAAAAGGAGTGAAACTGGAACAAAAATAGCAAAATTAGAATTTATTGCTCGGATATTACGTACAACACGGTGGTAAATACTTGCTTGGCATTTAGAGGAGAGATATAAATTATGTGCGTTCATTGGATGGTGAAAATGTCACTGGCTGTATTAACTCAGTCAGTTATTCTTGGAGACCGCAAGAGAATGTAACACAGATTGAGATGTACAAGGCCATAAAACACTGGGTTCACTTCACTTCGTAAGTCATTAAAAATGTGTATTCCATTAACAGATTCGATGCTGTGACTTGCAGTGAGGCCTGATTTTTTTGTGTGTCTGTAATAAGAAAAGAAATAAAACAACTATTTATAACAGTCAAGTGAAAGTTTAAGGAAATAACAACATAAACATCCCATAAATAAAATGTGTATCAAAAAAACCTACTACAACAACAACACTACTACTACAACTACTACCACTACTACTACTACTACTACTACTACTACTACTACTACTACTAATAATAATAATAATAAATAATAGATGATACACACACACACACACACACACACACACACACACACACACAGGGCTGTGTTAAAGAGCTCTGGTGTCATTTAAAGTGGCTTTAAGTGGCTCCTGAGAGGCAGTGATACCTATAGCAGAGCAGCCTGCGTCTCTCGTGTCCCCGTGTGTTCGGCAGGGCCACACTGGCCTGCATTTAACAAGTTCCCCACTTTGCTTTTTAAAGACGACTTTAAACAAACACAACTCTTTTATTTATTTATTTATTTTTTACATCCCCCCCACAGTCTTGCTTTGAGCCCGGCACAGTGTGAAAGGGTGGAACTGGGCTTTGAGGGCGTCTGTGCCACAGTGGGGAGAAGGGGCACAGAGGGCCGAGAGAGCGAGGGAGGAGTAGCGTGTGTACCCACCGACTGTATAGGCTTTGCCTTTGGTCTTTCACCATGCATGAGAGCCGCCCTCTTGGTGAATGGAGGTACCAGGCCTGTGCTCATTAGCCTGCTCGAACCAAGGCTGCAGGATAAAAGGAGGCAGTGCAGCCCGTTTAGCAGGTACAAAAGAGGGACTTCATGAGTGTGTGTGTCCCTGCTGGGGTGTTAAGGAAATGGAAATGCAGAACTGGCCATGATCTGATGAATGTCCGCTCTGCCCAGGCTGCATTAGCCTCCTGTCCCGCTGGGATCAGATCATAGCAAGGCCTTCAATGAGAGAGAGAGAGAGAGAGAGAGAGAGAGAGAGAGAGAGAGAGAGAGAGAGAGCGAGAGAGAGAGGGGAACCTTGCATCAGGTTTATACTTGTTGAAGCTAGGGAAGGGAATAACAGGTCCATTTTCTGCCAGTCAATAACTGTCAGCCACTCACACCCATAATCCTGGACATAAATAATTTGCCCCATCAATCACTTTTCTCTGTGGTTAAAGAAAAACGTAAGAAAACGCATCATCGTCTTTCATAAATTACGGCACACGTTGCCTGTTAATTGTTGAATCTGGTGAGTCCTCCTACTCCCGTCACATGCTAAGTGTGGAAAAAAAAAAAGAAGCATGAAAGCCCTGTGATCTCACATGACTGCAACACAACATGAAATAACAAGCAATGTCTGGCACACAACACAGTGGCAACAACAAGTTTGGTTTTTTTTACAATTAATTTGGTTCACAGAGCCTCGATTAAAAAAAAAAGAAAAGCCAAAACCAGGCCTCGAACATGAGGAAACACAAACTTCTCTAATTGAAGTTGTTTGGTCATCATTTATCATCGGACCGAGGATTTAAGGAGTGTGAACAACCTCTCCGCACCCCGACAAACCCCTTTTTGTACATCACGTTAAACGAGACAGACGTGCCTGTGAGTTTCTTCTCCCTTCTCCCGCGGCGCCTCTCATTTACCCTCATGCGTGGAGGAGCTCCAGGCTTTGTTTGCAGTGTGTCCCTGCCCTGAGACAGAGCAGGACTACACTAAACCGCCATGGCAGCCGGCGTGTGTGTACTGCCAGGCTGGAGGGGTGGGGGTGCACATTTTCATGTGGATCTGTGCTCATGCATACCGGTATCTAAGTTGGCTGGCGGAGGGATGGAGGCGCTTTGCATCATGGTCCTGCACGTGCACGCGCTCTTTTGCGTCCCCGGCGATTTGGGGGGGCAACACAAATGGGGCAAACGGATCCTCGTGCCACCTCGTCTGGCACTCGTCAGTCGGCGACTTGTGAAAAGCGCCAGAGTGAGGATTGTAAGTGAGCAGGACACTCGTCACAGGTCCGCCCATGAGACCCAGTGACACCTGTCATCACGGCTTACTCTGAGGACCCGCTACACACCACCTCCAGCCTCGCCCCGCGTTGCCTACGCCGCCCACAAGTGGGGGTGGTGGTGGAGAGGCGTGGGGTGGAGGGGGTGGATTTATAGATCCCCTTTTTCTCTTGTCTCCGTACTGGTAGCGGGGTTAGAGGGCACAGAGCGCGGTGGATGAGCCTGCTTCTCTGGGCCCTGTGGCTCCAGCTCGTCTCACTGCCTGACTGCATACTCAGGGCAAAGACGTCCAACAGGCCTTTACAGTTAGCAGCTACGGTTACACATTACTTACAAGTCTTTTTTTTCCCCGTGCTAAATCTATGTCGACGAACAGAACGCCCAGTATTGACGTGTTTATGTTCTCTCCTCCAGCTTCATTGGCTGACGGTTTGTGATCGTGTCCTGAGAGACACCGTGCCGGCTGATATGGGCCCCTGCATGAGTCGCCGTGTGCAAAAAAAAAAAAGTAGCCGAGAAAGAAAAGAAGGAGAGACGGAGAGAGAGAAAAAAGAGGCTTGTTTGGTTCAGAAACCATTTAACAACTTCCCCTGGAAATTGAAAAAGGAAATAGTTTTGGGCTGGACTGCAGTAGGGGGGAATGAAGCCCATATGAGGACCAGATGAAGAGAGGACGCAGCCAAGCAGGACTGACAGTGGGAGACGGAGAGGGGAGGTCGGGGGTGGTGAGGGGGTGGGGGGCGAACGAAACACGGGGGACGGGGGGGGGTGTCTTTTGATGTTCTTCATTTACATCTCACAACAAAACGCAGGAAAAACAAACTGAAATCACTGTAAAACAGTGACTGGGGGAGAGAGAGAGGAAGAGAGAGAGAGAGAGAGAGAGAGAGAGAGAGACATAGCAGGAGAGAGTGTGAGGGGACTGGGTGTTTATGAGGTCATTTACCAAACTCGTGTTTTCAACATTTCCTCCCCACTTTAATTTTTCAGCTTTGTTCTAGGCTAATTACTTCCATCCATATGTGTGTGAGAGTGTGTGAATGTGTGTGTGTGTGGATAGGCCTTTGGGTGTGTGTGGGTTTCTGTGTATGGACCCATGTGCTTGTCGCTGCAACTGTGCATATAGAAGCGGAGTCAAAATTGAAAACAAGCCCACTTAACTTTCCTCTCTCTTTACATTAACCCTTAAACGTTCCCGCAAAAACGCTCCGACAAATTGCCGGCTCAGAGCATGACACGGTTTTCCGGAAATCTGCTGTACCACAACTAAAGGGGACAGACACTACAAACGTTTCGGCGATGACATTTTGTCACGTGACAGCCCGAGCTCAGCAAAACATTCGCATCTGAGGCTGAGAAGGAGGCCGCACGAGTTCTACTTGGAGGCTTTGGCATTTGATTTGACATTTGTAACGACACGGTTTCAGTCACATGATTCAGTTGGACGTGAAAAAAACAAACAAATCTAAAGTCAAATAAAAGTTGGTTTTCGGGGGATTAACGAGGTTTTTGACATAAATCAAACTTAGTATTGTAGAGTTCCAGCGCGGAGACATTTGCACAAATGCCACACACAAACTACACCAGCAAAGTGTGTAGTGCCACTTCTGGAGGCTAATGGGTCACACTCTGACCCACACACACACACACACACACACACACACACACACACACACACACAGAGACAACACGGGTCAAAACTTTTATATGTAATATGTATCAGGTACAAACACACAAGCTTTTAAATTTTTATCTATTGCTTTATAGTATTGTGTAAATAAACAAAGAGATGCACATCATCTGAGATCTCAGGTGACTCATGACAGGAGCTGTTCCAGAGCAATTAAGTAGTCAGACATGTCAGCAGTTGATTGTGCGCGTCGGTTCTTTCGGGGGACCTCAAACAGAGTTCCCGCAGGTGTGTCCTCGGCACGCGGTGCTCAGACCTGTCGGCGTTACGCAATTCGGTACGTTGTGGTTCTCCAGTCGATTAAAGATGCTGCTTAATATTTCAGGGCGAAAGAACTGGAACAGGAAGGCCTGTTCCCAGCGTGATGGGAAAGGGGACAGAAGGCCTCCAGAGGGGATCGGCTGATGATGATGCTGATGCTGATGATGATGATGATGATGATGATGATGAAGATTCATCTGTTTTGCCAGTGGGTCCTGACATGGGTGAAAGGGTCTCCACTTATGACTTGTGGGGTAGTTTCTGTCTTTTTCCTTTTCTTTATCTGTCTCCTCCTCTCTCTTTTTTTTTGTTCTTCAGCCATTTTACTCCTTTACTTCCCTTGCTTCCATGAAATCCATGAAATGCTGGAACTGTCTGCAGTGACATTTATAGAAGCCGAACCTGCGTGGGCTCTGGCTGAAAGCTCTCACTTCCTAACGGGTAGAGACTCTGCTCCTTAGGCATCGGGTGCATGGCGATAGCTGCCTGGCGTCCTGGCAGCTCCTGGATCAGACCATGACTAAACAACGCGTCATGACATTCCTGTGATATTTGCATATTCGTTTGTGACATTAAGAACGTCCCTCTGGTGCCTCGGGTGCTCCAGAGCTCATCGTGGAAGACTCCTGCGGAGTGAACCTGACTGGGCGGCCCAGCTGATAGTCAGTCTTAACCCGCTGTATAGATTTCTTCAGAGGGGAGAGGGGTTTTTAGGGCGGCGAGGCACGGTGCAGACACACTAAGCCTGGCTCTGACTCACTCTGGCAGTGGCTTTAATCAGCGGGGAAAAGCTGCAGTGTTCTCATGCGACTCAGAGTCAAGTACTCGCCCTAAGGTCTGCAGGGGGTCAACCATGGTGCGTAGAGAGAGAGAGAGAGAGAGAGGGAGCGAGAGTAAGAGAGAGAGAGTGAGACACAGAGAGAGAGAGAATCATGTCCCTTGACAAGACGATTGCCTACAGGACATGCATTCCACTCTTTTCATCACAAAAGGCATTAATTAAAACATAATACCACTGCGTAATGCAAAATGACTTTCAGGTGTAAAGGCCGTGAGGGTGGAAACCTCTTCAGAACAATGACTCGAATGCAGAGACTCAAATTACAGCAAGTGGATTTAAGGAAACATGCTCTACCCATCAGAAATACACATCTCCACCGGGTACACATACGTGGCATTATAACAATAATAACAAAAATAAACACACAACAATCAGCCACAACCTTAAATCCAGCAATTGGATCAAATTAGAATATTTTAGAATAGAGGCCATGAAGTCAAGGGGAATAAAAAAAAAACTTTATATAGTTATAATTCTTGTTTAGAATAGAATCAGGGAAGGTAATGGACATAAACCTATTTGTCACATTAAACCTATTCACTTTGTAATGTTGGGTTTGTCTGTGTGTAATTCACAGGTGTACTATTTTTTTTTTTTTTTACTGTCAACAAATAATATAAAATATACTACATACTACTATAGCACATACTATTGGGTAAGTCTCATCCAGTGACAGAAGCAGGGTTTAAGGGCAACAGAATCAACTATGTGACACAGTGTTGTTGATAAACAAAAGCGAAGTGGTATGAAAAAATGGCCGGTGGACAGGAAAAGGTTGGCTGTGAAGGCTGCGTTCAGGGTTACAGGTTTGGCCCCAGGCCCCGGGCCCCGGCGCTGTCACTGGGAATTACATAGAGGCAAGGTGTGTAACCTACTCTAACGCTGAGGCAGAGAGCCTGAGGAGGCCCAGAGCTCACACTGGTTGACTGGCTTCATGTTGGTTTCTCTGCCTGGCGACTGCCTGCTCTTTTCTACACAGTGTAAAAATCACGGATTAGCTGATTTTTTTATTTTTTTTTTACAGTTTCCCTGTTGCATGGAACTGTTGTTGGTCAATCACAAGCTTAGTGTAATTATAATTAATTGTTGCACGATGTTTAACGAAGCAGAACGAGTACGACATTTATGTTAAATCCACCAATAACGTTAACTTCAGTCAGTGGTTTATGTGAAGAGTTCTTCGAGTGGAGCCGGTGTAATTCCAAGAACAGTAAACTACACAAATACACCTATGAAATCCACTGGACACAGAAGCAGCACATTTCTGCAGCAGATTGTCTTTAACATATTTTTAATGAGACTTATGCTCATGGACATATCTTTACATGCGATATTCAAATAATTAAAAGGCAGGTTTCTTCTCACCTTGGTTGGGCGTCCGTGAAACGATGCATTCCTGTGCCCTCAGAATTGTCTTGTCTGAAGCTAATTACTAAGCTAATTATCTGCCATCTTGGGGACAATCAAAAAAACGACGGTTAAAAAAATATTCCAAAGTTACTGCAAATCAAATGTACGCACAACGAGCCTGTTGCTGACACAAAGCCCCCCCCCTCCCCATAGATAACCCGGCATGCAGATCACTTTTTTGTTTGATTGTCAACATAAATAATCAGTGGCAGTTTGTCGCTGTGACAGTCACTGTTACAAGTGGAGCTCCCTGCAAAGACGTATCCCACTCATCACAAAGTTTAATCAGTTCACACAACCTGCAGGGTTGTTTGTAAAACACACACACACACACACATACACACACCCACCCACACACACACACACAGTTCAGTGATGCAACTTTCCTAAATTAGATCAGATTTATCGCTTGTAATTAAATTATATTAATTATATCTCCTCTAAGTATAATTTTTCACACGCACCCTCTATCTCCATTACACTTCTACTCTCCTATCCAAATCCCCCCCCAGTGTAAATAACTTGGAGAGGAAGAGAGCCCTCTGGTGTTCATGAGTGGCATTGTTTTGGCAAACTTGCAGTCATCTCTGCTGACTGATTAGGACAGGGAAATTAGAATACGTTTGATACACAAGATAACACTATAACTACAACGTTTCTTGAGTAATCAGTGAAAATGTTAAAAAAAACATCTGTTTTTATTGCCTTGAAATTAGCCCGAGACATCATATAAGAATACAAATGAGAAAAGGCAGAGTAATACAAGAACGGCTCTGTGGAATCCCAGGAGTCACAGCAGGTTAACACAGAGTCAGGTGATGAGGTCAAAAGCTTTAGAGAGTACCTGCACAATCTTCCTCCCTTTCTGTCTCCCCTCACCACACAGACACAAACACACTGGCCCTCTATGCTGGCTTTGTGACCCTCTCTATTGTCATGTATACGTGGTTGGGCAGGGCTGCGAGATGCAGACAACATGCCAGGCTAATTGTCGGGTGTGGTGAGGTCACAAAGATCACCATCTCCTTTAATTACCCAGGACCTGACCAGCCACCGATATTTCAGCTTACCTGTGTGCATGTGTGTGTGAGTGTGTGTGTAGCGGGGGTTGACAGCATGTTTATTCATACGTTCCAGTAACAACAGGCCAGAACCCACTGTAAATATGCAAAATTGTTTTCAAAAAAGTCACTTAATTAACTTTTCAATACAAATAGTAATTTAATACCTCTTCTTA
This sequence comes from Trinectes maculatus, assembly GCA_016785345.1. NCBI lineage: Eukaryota > Metazoa > Chordata > Actinopteri > Pleuronectiformes > Achiridae > Trinectes > Trinectes maculatus. The sequence goes on from JAFBJQ010016928.1 coordinate 29,513, forward strand.
CCTTTCTCTTATTCTTTCTATTAGCACTCAAAGGCAACAACAACAACAACAACAACAACCCTTTCACTGTTGTATTTTTGTCATATATTTATTTTCTGTATTGAGTATTGAGTCTGTAAATCTTCAGGTGGATAATAAATAAACAATCACGTATTTAATGAAGGTGGTGTTCCACAACTTTGAACTTTGAAGTAACTTTAAAACCTAAAACGTCTCAGACGTCTGCTGAGACACATACGATGTCTCGATATGGACGATTGGCTCGATTATGAAATGCAGGAAACGACCTCACCCAGTTGCAGTGCTGAAGCCGATTGCAGCTTTTTATTGCTGCATTCAGCTCTCTCTTGCTCGCCCTCTCCCTCTCTCCTCCCCGAGGGCTTCACCTGCGGAACCAGCTCTGTTATTAGGCTGTAGAAAGGGGATTTATTCACAGTAGAAATACAATAAAACTACACCCTCCCAGGCACTCCCATCCTCTGCATGGTCAGCAGCTGTGACGCTGCGAGTGGATATGCCATTAATTTATATGCAGAACATGTGCATCCCTTGGTGTCTGTAACACTTTGGATTTGCAGGATGACGTGCATGCAGCACAGAAAGAAATAAGCTGCCTTTTATGTAATACTTACTTTGTGCAATATGCCCCCCCACCTCTTACCACGAGCGGACCAAGCCAAACAAGAACTGACAGAACACAATTGAAATCAGCCACTTTCTTTGTCTTCATGCATGGCTTCTCATGAGCAAATGCTCATCTGGTAGAGATTGCTTTGAAATTTAAATACATAATTTGAAAATTAAAAAAAGCAAGGCACAAGAAAGGCTGCACTGTGCAAGAAAACAATGGTCTCCTATACACATTTTGGTAAGTCACTGTTTTAATTTTGCTCTTACGGCAGTTATATCTTTTCAGATCTGCGGTGGAATGGGAGGGGGTGGGTGGGTGGGGCGAAAGTTCACCCATTCTGTTTTTAATCAGGGAAAGAGAAAGACAACAGAATATTAATGCAGACTAATGGGAGGAGATGACAAGTTTCTTTTTTCCCTTGAAGATGCTCTCATGGTACTGTTCTTTTTGTCCTCTTTTTTTTTTCCTTTTTTTCTCGTCACATCTAATCAGCGTTGCCAAATGAATGCACCGTAGCCAGATACAATCCCTTTCAGCCTTTGTTTACCATAAACAGCTTGACAGGCATCAGAGAGGAAAAGGCCCCGGGGCTGTGGGGTTAACAAAGACCAAACCACTCTAAACATTGCTTAAATTACGACTAAATGAACTGTTGAATACCTATATGACTAACATCCAGGCTATGTCATTCACTGGCGTTTTTTCTTTTTGTAGCATAAAAGAATCAGAATCAGAATTAAAGTCTTATCATTGCTGATCATGTTTCGTTTTGATCTTATAATGCCTTTGGCTACAGGAAGTCTACTTAAAGCAAAAAAAAAAAAAAAAAACACTTTAAAAAAAAACAAAAAAACAAACATGAATTGGAAAATAAATAAATCACAGGTTCAAGTGGGCTTTAAGCCGTAGCGTGACTGGCCGGGCCGCAAAGGGGAAGCGACTGACAGGTTGACAATGTGGATGCTCTGTGAAGGCAGGAGATATTTTACCATAAGTTGGATCTCTGTGAGAACCCGAGCTACAGCCTCCTTATCTGTCTGAGTGATTGGCAGCGTGGCCTTGTGGCGAACCAGGAAGAGCGCTGCAGGTCCACACCACTCGCTGAGCAGACAGGGGCTGATTTATTGACAGCGCAGTAAACGGTGACCAATTACGCTGTGGAAATTGTTTGAAGATGCACAGAAAATGTACCAGACGATCTTTAGATGTACAATGAAGGCTAAGAGATGGATGTAAATATTAGGACTAATAGTCTGTGGTGCACTACATTTTGAAACAAGGAATGTTTCTACACTACCACACTATACTAGCATTCTGCAATCAGCTTGAACTCTTTCCCTGAAAACTTTAAAAATGTGAGAGGGCTAAAGGAAATGTATCATGCATACATGTTTTCCCAACTTTTGCAAATATTCCTGGAAACATTTAAATAAAATTTAAAAAAAAAATCCCACTGCCTTTGATTAAATGGAGGTTTAAGAAATTTGTGGACCTTGCGAGATCATAAAACTATAAACCCTGTTTTCCCCTAAGTTGGTGCATTCTTTACCCACGAGTACTACGTGTACCTACGGCCGAATCTGTCCGTGCATGCAGCGCTAACACTGTTATGATTTGACTGTATCTGTTTTAATTACAAAGAGGGCAGTTTAGTGTAACAGCTGTTGACAGAGTAGAGTGGTAAGCTAAGTCAGATGATTCCCACTGAAAATGAGCAGGGCTGGTTAAAAGCCAAAACCTGAGTAGGGCGGTGAGGCTGAGGAAGGATGAAAATGATCTGTGCCCTGAGGGCCTGCTGCTGCCATCTATGACTTATTCACTCACAGCAATTAACCAGTCCAGGATTCAGCAGCGGGAGTCACATTCTTCAGTAAGGAGAGAGAGAGAGAGAGAAAGAGAGAGAAAGAGAAAGAGAGAAAACGCACAAAACCGTGCAACATGTCAAAACTAGACATGGAGAGCAGTTAAAAGGGACAGTAAATACCCTGTACACGCCTGTTTTTTTTTTTCTTTTATAAGAGTCGAGCCACGTCTCATTCTTCATAAGGTAAAGATAATTTATCACACACAAGAGGGGTTGCCAGATACCTTAACATTTAAATGCAATTAACACAAAACATGAAAGCGTTCTTTGATTTTTGTTGATTAGTCGACATTCAAATGTGGTCTGAGCAATCAGATCTTAACGCATCCTCAATGTGTCAGAGCTGCGTTTGTACAAACAAACCCCAAGCCGGCAGATTCACACAGCGGTGAACTCTCTGGAGCTCTGAGCAAACAGATTTATCTATGGAGAGATTGCACAGCGAGTGGTGAAACAATAAAATTCTCCTGATCCTCCTCTTCTGAAAGAACTGCATCCACCTCCAATCATCTGTCTCACACCTTGCAGTGACTCTGACAAGGTCAACATTCAGCCCTGCAGGCAGACAAGTGATTCTATCGTGTGAAGACCAACAGCACAGGTGAGAATTTTATCTCTTTTTTTTTCTTTTTAACTGTAAATCACATAAAGCTTGGCAGAACCAGTGAAAAAAAATGCCATCAATTACCAAGTTGTGGATATCATATCTGTGTAATGGACCAGATTGTCTGCCACTTGTAAAGGGTAGGATAATTACTCTGAGTTAGCAATTAGAGATGTGTAGACCGGCACAAAGTGTTGTTCATGTGTTATTTATTTATTTATTTAACGGCAAAAATAGCACAAGATTGTGCTGTAAAATAATGACGACAATAGAATTAATTAAGTGATATTAAGTCTGTAAATTAAATATTGAAATTAAAGATCTGTGATTCAGGTCATGAAGTTGCCCAGAGGGATGATAATTACAAGAGGGTGGTCTTTCAAACATTTTTTTTTCTTTCAATGGATGATGAGATATCAGTAAGTTGACATGATTAGTGAGCCTCTGTTTTTTTTTTCTTTTCTTTTTTTCTGATGCTTTGATGAGCACTTGATGGAGCTGACACTGATAAATCTACTGGCAGATTACTGCAGGCCAGCTTTGAAATGTCACTGTGTTGATTCTTAGGCATGCCTTATCTCTCTCTCTCTCCCTCGCTCCCTCTCTCTCTCTCTCTCTCTTTCTCTCTCTGTCTGTCTGTCTCTCTCTCTCTAGCTCTTAGATGTCCAATATGGAGTATGTGTAAATGTCAAAACGGAGATGATCTTGCAATTACAAAGGCACGTCATTTGCATGTATGCATGTATGTTTCTATATGTGTAACATATTATGATGTAATATATGTATGCGTATGTGGATGTATATGTATATATGTGAATGGAGTATTTAATTATAAGTACATAAGTACATTTAATTATGAAGAAATATTTTTCAAATGCTTGTTACTGAAAGGTATGAGCTCTGGTGTTCCTCAAGGTTCGATCCTTGGTCCCCCTCAGTAACAAAGTCTGTCTATTAAATCATCCTGTGTGTCAAAAATAATCATAATATTAATGTCCAGCAGGTTTGAGTGTCTTATTAAGACATTAATGGGTAATTACCCATTAATGTCTTAATTACCCCAATTTTGCTTTAAGTGCTATCTGTGTTTGGATTTCAAACACACCAACCAGCCTGAGGGAGGCACGATTAAAACAGTTTAAATCACATTAATTGAATCATGTAGAATAAGAAAACTAAATGGAAGGGGAAGGCCCTGTCACTATTGTGTTTATTTTAGGAGAGACATGAGTTCCAGTTTCATTTTAATCTCTCCACCCAAGTAACTCCTCTTTGGGTAAGGCCCGAGGTTTGCCAGAGCCATGAAGCCATTGCAACATAGGGGTTTCACAGCATTCAGCTAAATAATGAGAGACGAGACAGTCCTGTCTCTCTCTATTGCTATTAAACATTATTATTACAAGTATTTTGACTAGAGGCTTTTGGATTTATAATTTGTGTGTGTGTATGTGTATGTACATAAGTAATTACTGTAAACTTGCTGTTATAATAATTTCCTCAAATCAAATGAGCTTTTTTTTTTTTAGATAAAATGTATTTGTGCTGCTTCCTATACATTGATAAAAACATTCCCCCGAGAACCAGACGTTAGCCTATATGTGTGTTACTAGACATCCACATATTCACAGACACACACACACACACACACATGCAGAGATACATGTCCCTTTTGTTGATGTTATCATCATTAAAGTACAGTACGCAAACTGGAGAACATCCAATATCATAAACCTAACACAAACAAATGAGGACGGAGCTTGATTGTCAGTGGCAATAAACAATAAGAGCGTAACGGGTTGTGTTTGGAAAGTATGCGGGGAGTTAATTAAAGGTGTGAGACAAGCACAGGACAGTATATGGGGGATGGTGCTGTCAGTTGGTTGACAGGTAATTGCGGCGTGACTTTTCATATACTTGGACATATGAAAAAACAGAATTGACTACAACTCATTAGCACACTGCCTCAGTAGGGATTCTTCTGGGAGGGATCAGGAGGTGCTCAGACTAGTTCTAGGGTTTACAGCGGTATGCATTTATACGTTACGTTGCTGCATGAGATATTACAGGTTGTGCTGGTGTTGTCCCTTTCTCACCGACCTTGACACAAACCTTAGTTTGCCATCTTCTTTTTGGACACTGAATTCACAAACTATCCTAAGAATACTCTTACGGATAGTATGGTTGTGAAACAAAGACACAATGTGTCAGAATCTGAATCAGAGGTACTTCATTAATTTAAACAGCTGTGAAATGTCAATGTGTTGTTGCCAAGTATCCTGCTGCCAGCTGGCAATAAGAAAAAAAGAGCCACAGTCAATGCAGCTTTAGCGTTGACAAAGTACAATCGGAGCCCAAATCACTGATTGTCAATTTCTGCCTGGTAAGTAAACTATGGAGAAAAAAAGTCTAGACGAGAAATAATAATAATAAAAAGGATAATTTCACAATTGTGACGATAAACAACTCTTATAGCCCTTGAGTGCTTAATGCAAAAGCATGCAACCACACACGTTATCTACGTTACCATTGTAAAAGATGGTAAAGACCACAAAGAAAGCTGTTTGTGTACTCATGTGCATGTGTACACAAACAGTAATATAGTATGACACAGAAAGACCAACTCTATCTAGACCAATCTAAATGCATAGAAATAGTACTTTTTTGATTTTTCCTTACAGGGGGACCATACTGTACATTTTCTGAGCTGGAACAACATGTGCAGAAGAAGCGTCTGCTGGGACAATGACAGCGATGGCACCAATTACATCTGATTGCTACATAAATCAATCACTATAAAAACATCCTGTCAATTGCAAAATGAGATCGCTTCCCACTGTTTCAGCCTCACATGCGTTCATGAGTAGAAATCTATGGCTTGGCATTCGAAGGGTGCTTTAGGTATTTGGCCACAATAAACATGACCGTCTAACAACTACGACACCATCGCATCTTTATTTGTGGCTTCATATTCCTGAGAAGCCCATTTTCCCGTCCCCTTCTTTTTCCCACATTTCCTCCACCTACCACCTCATCCCCTCGGGGCCTCTTCCACTTGCTGCTTTAGTATGAAAATTTGGCTTATGTGTTTCTAATAAATCTTCCCGAGTAATGATGCCTTAGCCGAGTGATTCATGAGCGCCCTGACAGCTCAAATTGCCGGTGTGAATCTCTGGCACGGCATGAGTCGTCCCCGAGCCGCCTTTCCGCCCCCAGGCACGCAGGGTGGAGAGGAGCAGGGAGGAGCCAGGGCAGGAGCTGCAGGTTTAACCCTGTCACCTGCAGTCTGATACCTGACCTGCCGCACCGCACACTGAAGACACAGGCAAATCAAATGAGTCTGCACATGTGTAAGAGGCCTGTGAAGAGGAAGAGGCTGCATGTGTGTAAAAATTGTAATGTGCATTAAATTTATATGTACAAATTCTTTTTTTTTATCGTTTTTGTTCAGTCTCACATGTTTTCATCAGTGTTCTTTCAAGTCACCTGCCACACCTACACACCCACACAACTGATACAGACAGCAGTCTACTGGTGGGGCTTGAAATACAATGCAGCATTTGACTAGTAAAATGCCAGATAATAATATAGGAGCTGGTGGGAGACACTAGACAGAACCAAAACCAAATCAACAAAAACATGAGAGCAATGCAAATCCAAATAAATACTACATTTATTCTTTACACAGTGTCAGTTACGGAATGAGTCTTTTTAAAAAAAATCATTTTATAAAATGATTATTTTAATATAAAGACATCTTATGCAGAGGACAGATGTGTGTTATGCAACACACATCTGTCCTCATAATGGATTCTTTTAAATTTTGAATTATGTAGAAATATTTTCTTCGCCCCCACTGCCGTTTCCACGGCTCCGTCTTCGCCTTGCAACCATGAAGTAACACATTGCAAAGAGATGGGGTTTCATGCTCAGCTGGCCTGACGCTTTGTTTACATGTAATAAATTGATGTGAAAATCATAGTCAGATGAGGCCTGGCCATTTGGAAGTGATTAGGGCAAACACTTCGAGTGAGGTGGCTTTACAACCTCATAAGTGTCTTTTTGGTTTGCACATTTAATGACCCCTGCTGTGTAGATCAGTCTTGTGTTGTTAGCGAAAGGTCTCTGTGGGAAGAGTGGCAGGAACCGAATGATTTAATGTGTCAGGAGCCGAGCAGGAGTCTCGTCAAATTGTTTGGCCTCCAAAGGAAATGCAGACTGAAACTGCTTCTGTTGATTGCTCCGGCATTCCGTGCTTATAAACCGACACAGTAATCAGGAATTACGGGAAGCTGAACCCATCACAGCTACCAAAAAATATGGACTCTTTCAAGTGTCTTTTTTTCTTTTCTTTTTTTTTTATTGCCTGACAAAAAATGCTGCTGCTGCTGCTGTGGGGAATTCATTCTGGATTTTAGTACTGTCCCCTCAATACGCAAATTTTAGCCGCTTAAAAAACAAGACAATTTCATTAAATTCTATTACATGCAAACTCAGTTTTCCTAATGTCTAAAATGTCTTTCTCCAAATGTCATGAAAAATAAAGTTGTTTTCGTTTTTTTTTAAAAAAACTTTTTTTCCATATCAAATTTTGCTGTTTCCTGGAAACATCAAAGCCTAATAGCTGTGACAAAACAACTTAGCCGACCTATGTGTGCAACAGTGGAGCAGAGAATGGGCCGGGGTCCCAGCCGACGCAATGTTCGCATTAACTTCTTAATAGGAGGCAAAAATGGGCTTTATGAATTGAAGGAGCAACATTTGTGACAGGAGAACAAAAAGGCCCTTATTGTTAAAGCCACCATTTCCCCTTCATATTTTTCCAATTATGGTTCCGTTCAGAAGGATTTCAAGCTCATACTTAAACATGTTTCCACTAAAATGCATCTTCTACCTCCCCTGAGTGACCCCTCCCCATACCCCCCGCCCCCCCAACACACACACACACACACACACACACGCCATTCAGTTTTCTCTTGTGTATCTGTGTCTGTTTTTGTCTGTGCCACTCTTCCATCTCCATTGCTCTCTTTGACCCCCAACTACCTAAGATGTACTCACTGCAGCATTAACGACTTCAATCCCTCCGGGGGGTTCTTGCGGTCCATGTTCCCAGAGTGTAACAGAGACTTTACAGGGACATGCTGGAACAAATGACAGAGGCAGACTGCAGGCGAGCCATCAGATACGCAGATGGGCACAGATCAAGGAATCAAGAAAATTATGGAAATCTACATTACCACCACAGTGGTAAGGCAATGCGGCTTTAGGATGTCATGCCACCATGACTGCCATTGCCCAACATCTGGCAAAGCAGCTGACTGAAGCTATATCGTGAGGTGCAAAGGAAAATCTCGCAAAGTTCTGAAGTTTGTGCTTTAAATCCAAAATCAGCCATTTTTATTTTGCAATAATAGCGTCAAGGTTGATGCGAGTGAGGGAGAGATCTATAAAATGACTCATTGTGTCGGCCTCCCATTGTTTCCATATTTCACACTGCCAATAAATCGTCAGCAAGAAGATTTACAAACATTATTTTACTTTTTTTTTTGTTGGTTTCTGAAAGTGACTTATTGACCCCGTGCATATGAAACAGCATCTGCTTTGCATGACAGTCAATTCAGATGACGTTCAGCTGCTGCCAAGCCTCTCAGTCGTTTGCGCTCATGCCTGTGTACATGTCAAAAATAGCACCGGGGTGAAGGGGAAACCACTAAAAATACATGCGGGCTTTGCAGAGCGCGTGTTTTCCTTCTCTCTATCATTGAATCTGCAGAAACATTAAAGGCAGCAAGGTCACCGGGGCCACAGAGAGAGAGGAGAACGAGAGAAACCACAACCGCCACAGAGCTGTCAAAAGGCTGGAACGCTTGTCCAGAATGTAACCATCAGAGCGCCGCTCGGAGACTAAATGGGGTGATGCTGAAAGGAAGCCGGGGTGCCGGATTGTGAGTCATAGTTCTTTGTGTCTGACTCCCAGGAGGACGGAGTCAGATACATCACACGTTAGAGGAGAACAGGGCTTTTTGTTTTGCGATTTGTTTCCCCATTTGGGAAAAGTCTGGCTGCGCGAGGGGAGATTGAGACTCGACAGAACTCCAGAGTGTCAGTCATGCAAAAGTGTGACAAACAAGTAACACATTTTGGTGAGGAAGTAAGGCTCGCATTGACGCTTCCAATGGTAGTTTTCAAAAGGTTTGTTTTTGTAGAAGTTGGATTCAGTTTGGTAGAATATGATGCTAGAAAGGTTTTAATATTTGAATTTTTTTATGTTAACAATTCAAAACTTATGATTTTTATGGGGGGGGGTGTCGAGAGGGAAAGTCCACGTTGGAACCGGACTCTGAGGTCAGATTCAGCTCCTTCTCCGCCTGAGGCCAAAAACATGACCTGTGACACCAGAGCTCTTCTTCTGGTCTAAACTCATTGTCCTCTTGGCTAATTAGATATCACCTACCTGGCCACCATAAACATTTAAATCTACTTAGAGATCACCTTAGCAGGGTCATTTTGCAAAATGGCAACCACTGGGCTCTTAATTCCCCAAGCAGAGGGCATCTATCTGATGGGTCAGAGGGCGAAAGTAGGTTTATTTTATACATAATGGCTGCGCAGGGGCAAGACAGACACATTATTCACAGAACTGTTGCAGGCGTCTGTTGGATGTACAGAAACATTTCATGATGAACACAACATGCAAAGGAACACAATGCCCATAATGAACCCCTTTGAAGTTCCAGAGTCAGGGGTTTGAGTCCAAATAGGACCACCCAAGCTGCAAGTATGTGGTACTCAAAGTCCATTTTAGTATACAAGTATACAGTATTGTAACGTCTCTCATAGTGATAAGGATGGTCTTGTACAACAGTATCATCAGAAAGTACAAATGCTACATAAACATGTAAACCACATTTCTCTCATTTGTCTCAACACCGTGTTTTGAATTTATTTAATATGAAAAGAAAGATGCTGAAGTTTTGGACCTTTCCCATTAAAATGCTTTGTTTGTTTATACAAGAGGAAAATGCATACACAACATATGCATGTATGCACACAGAGACCCACTTTTGGAAAAGTACACAAAGGCTATATTTACTGTATGTATATACTTTATATACTTTAGGTATACATTAAAGAACAATACGATGCCAGATACTGGCACACCTTAATCAAGTTCCACTTGTTGTGTCATTGTTTAACAAATTGTTTTGCCTCAAGTAAACACAGCTCTCAACAGCTACCCTCCAAATGGGGCCTTCACACACCATGCAAGCTCTCTTTTCTTCAATTCAAATTATTCCTATCGTCTCAGTTTGTTTATTTTCCGAACACGCAGCAGAATGAGCACGGCCATAAAATTGGAATTCTCAGTTCATATCAATTTTACCCATGATAATGAGGCATATTTCCACCACCACAGACTGTCTGTGAATCTCCGATGAGCAGTTTATGTGAGAATGGCGAGCACTGAGATGCTCTAAACTGACAACATGGGCATCGTTATGTCGCGTAAACAAGCCTAGCATCAAAGGATCACGCACCCTTGTGGTTCAAGCCCATGGTTTCAAGCGATGAGCGCTAGGCCGGAGTCTGTGCTGTACGCGGCCTCTCTGGTCCTGTGCAGGCCACAGTGCAATAGTTTCCACAGCGGACTGTCACAGCAGAGCTCACACACTGGCAGCCATGTCAGCGCTCGTTTCTCACTGCTGATTAAGATCTTTGCTCAAGAGGGCACTGACATTAAAAAAAAAAACAAAAAGAACACTGATTATACAGTAAGCAGTCATTTATTTATTGTGTGTGATAGATTATGTTGCTGCACATCATCTAAAGAAGAAGATGACATTCAGTATAATAAGAAGACACTGCAATAATGTCACATGCACACATATTGTATGTGAATGATTTTATCATTTTTGTTTTCTAATTATCGATTTGGTTTTCTAATGACTGTTTTCTAAATATCTTATTTTGTGGAATTATTATTTTTCAACTTATTTACAACACATATTTTTATTACACTTTTATTTTTTTTTATGCTCATTTTTTTCTGTCTGCTAAAACTGACAGGTTTGAGTGAGCCGTGTTAATGTGTAAAACTGAGGAGTCAGCATTTGGGCACATATAGACGAGAACAGCCCATTCCTTCTGTAATCAAACAGGTGCATCCAGCTAGAACAAAATTACACGATGACATAATGGAAATGAATAAGCTGTCTTCTTTAATTACACTTTGCTGACAGGTCAGCAAAGTGTAATTAAATTACGTTTCATGTTTAGTATCTTGCAGAGTAAGAAATAAAAGTGGAGATTTCTATTAATATTATTTTAATTTAAAAACTCCAGCAGTTACATCAAGTTTACTTTCCCGTAGAGGAAATACTATTGTTTTGATTCTTTTTATTCTCGTGCAGGAACTGTTTACTGCGCGTAAACTGCTAGTAGTTTACGACTAAACTCCAGGGAGAGTGTTGTTAAGGTTTCACTTTTTTTTCTTTTTGCACAGTAATAAAACACTGAAACTGCTCTAAATAAATAAAGCGAGAGAGAGCCAGGAGAAATCCTTTTCAAGCAAAGTCTTTACTGCCGCTTCTAGACATCACGCTCGAGGACAAACTCGGCACAGCGTGTTGCCAAGATTTGACAGGGCCCAGGGTGTGGTGTCAGGCCAACGATGTTTCACTGAGAAGGAGAAATGTGGAAAGACCAAAGGCTGCAATTAATGTGCTGTCAATGGCTGGGTCCACAGCCAGTGAGTGGAGGGACAGATAGACAAACACAAACAAAACTCTACTGCTGAACTTTGGATGGAAGAAATGCATACTGGCAAATATCAGAGTATGACCACACTGAGCTGCGCGTGCACACACGCGAGCACACACACACACATACACATACACACACAGAGTGTGTGGAAGAGAAACAGAGCCTTTTGATGTGCTTGAATGAAAAATCACACGCGCCACACTAAAGATGAAAAACCATTCTGAGATGACTGCTGCTATGTGGCATGATGACTTTACGCCAGAGACGGCGTCTGATCTCCTCTGAACTCCCTCCCTCTCCGGCTATTTGTGACAAAGTCGGATCAAGGCGGGAATGCTGTGCCTTTATTGCGCCTTAATTCTCAGTTGATTACAATCACCAGGTGCTGCGGCCTGATGCTTTGACAAAACAAAGCAGGTGGAGGCGCTGTGCGCGGGAGATGAAACCATTTGATACAATTAACTAGGCTTTCGTTTGTGTGTGTGTGTGTGTGTGTGGGGTGTATTTGTGTGTTATCTGCTGTTAGTGGTTGATTTGTGTGTGTTGGTGTTCCAACAACAGCTTAGATCATTGATTAATTATGTATTTATGCAATTATTTATGTGATACAATCAATTCCTTGACGGTCCATTTGTATAATTTCCAACTGATTTACTCCAACGAAACACTATGATGCACGCAATGGTAACTCCTACACACTTTTCCTTTTATCAGAAATATACTGTAGAATGGTAGTTTATTATTCTCTAGTGGTGTGTGAGGCGCACAACAGAAAAGGATCACCACCAATCAAAAAACGGCAGATCAATGAGCTTTACACTATATTCTTGCAATATAAATGTCACAACAACAACAACAACAATACTACTGCTACTACTACTACTACTACTACTACTAATAATAATAATAATAAAATTACATGGGACAGGGCATTGTCAGGTCCTGTGTGCTCTCACAGACTTTTCCCCTGCAGCTGAGGATAATTTCGTGATTGTAGTGTAGAAAAAGCACACAACAACAACAAAAAAACAAAAACAAGGCTGATGCCATAGAGTCTGCTGTGCCTGCATGATGCACCAAAAAGTTCCTCACAATGCAGTTAATGGTGAGCAGCGACATCTAGTGGCCGCATGTCCAATTCTTCCCGAATGTGAGCACATACTGTATGTCATAATATACGTCAGGTATTGATGGAGGACATGCACTGGACTTATTTTGCAGGGATAAATTGGACAGCTGGTACTGGGAGTGACAAAAGCATCAGTGGTGTCATAATGCGTGTAATTGTAGTGATGATAATGAGAATGATGATGGTGATTTCAATGACAAACACCAGTACGCTGAGGGATAATGATGATGTCGATAACGACGCTGATGATAAATTGCTGTAATGATAGCGGCTGACCGCTTGATGGCAGCATTGCAATGGTCCCTGGGTGCAAGTAGAGCATGAGTTCTGTGACAAGACAAATCCATGCTTCCAACACTCATGTGAGTGTTAATGTGACATGATAATCTTAAATAGTGACATTAATATCTTAAATAGTGACAACAGAACGCATTTCTGTGACTGTAGTTTAGCATTTAATAAGTCAAAATGCAGCTGCAAAGTCATGCACCAAGTATCTGTGGTAACACATGTGTATTTGCATAAATGGCCACACAGAAACGATGCCACACAACAGCAGCACAGTCACTTTGACTTGGTCCAGGTACACAAATGAAAAGCTCCGAAGTTTTCGAAGTGTCAGGGCGAATATTTTGACACTATGTTGTGGTGGCGGCTGCTTTTAATTTTCAAAGCAACAACACCTGCGTCCAGATGGTGGGGTATTTCTCTCTCTCTCTCTCTCTCTCTCTCTCTTTTTTTTTTTCAAAAACCATCTGTGAGAGCAGAGTGTAAAAAGATGATCGATATCGGTGGCTACTACACGTCTCCACCTCCAGATGGCACGATCGTTAAGTTCTGTGATGACTGTTGTCGGGAGTCCAGGCCTTTCAGCTGCAACTGGGAAGCAGAAGGAAGGAAATCATGCACATACCTGTGCTTATGCCTAATGCGCTTCACATTCTTCACACTTGTGAGAAAAAAGTTTGTGCGTTTACAGGAGCCTCTTGGGGTTAAAGAAATGCACACGGTACCGGTAGCCTATATACCGAAATCTATATTTGGCAGCATCTGCAGGGGTAGTTTAGAGAACAAAGTTTTTTTCCGTTGTGCGTGCACCATATATCACAATCTGCACAACACTACTGAGGCTACTGATTGTGTGATGTGCTGATTATGAACTTGTTTGTGGGGTACGCGTGAAGGTTACGCGGTAAAACACTTTGAACTGCCTACATTATTTAGCATTATAAAAAAAAAAAGAAAGAAAGAAATTGTGCAGTGTGGTGAACTTTGTTCGTGTCTCAGCAGGTTTAATTCACTAAGGCTGATGATCTGTGGAGCTTGGACTGTGTGCCAGCCAGCCCCGTGCAGGTCTGTGTCCCGGATACCACTAGTCCCAGGCGTTCCTGCACGTCTCCTGAGTATTTTCCCTCTGAAATAACCAAACGTGGTAAAAGTAAATCCACATAGAATGTTCTTACAGGACCCTCTCAACATTTGTCTTGGACAAGTGAGAATATCTGCTCGTTTGTAAAAGTGTGAACTTACAGAAAGAGAAAAGAGGACGGGCCTTTTTCTGAGCTAACGGCTCTGCGGCTCTGATTCTGTGTTTTTTGTTTTTTTTTTTTGTGTGTGTGTGTTCCGAGGATTGTCGTGTGGGTTTTCACGAGTCTGGTCTGTCGAATTTTTGCTCATCTGTCAAGACGGCGGACGAATTCTCCCGGAGAGCTGTCAGCGCCGCGTTGTAACACAAACCTGGGAGACGAGTGAGCGAACAGGTGGAGTTGTCATGCGTTTGTCTGCTAAACGCTCCCTCCAATTAAAAAGCAGCTCAGACACTTTCCCCTTCAGAAACCCGCGCTCTCTCTCTCTTTCTTGTAGTTGTTGCCAGCTCTGCTTGGCAGGGACACGTGACTTGTTACATGTCTCTGCGGCTCTGCTGAGGAATGGCAGAATGAAACACGTCGAGCAGGTAGAGCCGGGTGACTGATGGCAGGACGGAGAAAGTGAAGCACTCAAAATGTTCTGCAGTTATCAACGGGATCCCATTTTGAACAACATAAAAGCCACAGTTAGAGAGCGATGCAACTGATACTGTGCAACACGCCGCCAATTAACACTGTCGATTCCCATAGATACAGAACGCAACGTTCAACAATAGCCCTCACTAATGAATTAAAATGTACTGCACTGTAAGTACTGCACTGTTGTACTGCGAATATTGTGACAACACTTGTGTGTGGAGAGAGGAATCTGCCACCCGGTGCGTAACAGGTGGCTCAAGTGGGAGCAGCGACTTTGCTCAAACAGTGTGAAAAGCGAGAGATTGTTGGCTTATGTTGGACATTCATGCTGAAATAACACTTTTGTGATGATTGGCAGGAGGGCAAAAGGTGCTACCCGGTTAGCTGGCTCATTGGGTTTGGCTCAGAACATTTAATAAGGAGATATCAGAGTAGTTTTTAAGTCTGCTGAGGCAAAGTCCCAAAATTTAAAAAGTCCATTCGAGAGACTTAGATTTAACTCGGTCAAAAGTTTAAATGGACTATGTAACGATGTGCTGGATACATTTATCAGAATATTGCTCTGCAGCAGAACTACTACTACTACTACTGCACTGGGTACATTTAATGATCTATGTACAGCTACTGCAATAGAACTGGTGGGAATGAATGTCATCTTGTTTTGAACAAAAATCATTTTCTAGTTTTCCAGTATCTGTGTGTAAACAGTGGATGGATGACATTCAACAGTCAGAGATGTACCGGTGCAGAAGACGCAGAAACAACAACCGCAAAGGAATTTCAAGTTTCAACTAGATATTAAATACATATTATTCAGAGGGTGTATGCAGTGGATCTATTATATGTGTGGGCAGAGGTGTAAATGTTAAGTTATGCAGGAGTCCCTGCAACTAAATGTGTCTGCAAACGTACTCCCAACTTTATGTTGGAATGTTTATACGTCTGGGTGCAGGCCACGGTGCTGGTTCCTGCAGAAACCCCTGCCATGTTGTAAGCAGGGTGGAAGAGCAGTGATGCTGGCTGGATAAACGGGTGAGGGACTTCAATGGGAAATCTGATGGCCAGAAGCATAATGCAGCAGGTGGAAGAAAAAAAAAAAAACCTCATCCCGACACTCTCACTCTGTCTATTCTTTCTTTGGCTCCTTTGTCTCGCGCGCACAAACCCCGCACGCACAAACACATTTCAATCACAGGGAGACATGACAGCAGATCAGCGTGAGCATTCTCAACCTCATAAATGGAAATGACTCATCTGTCATTCATCCACCCTGTGTGGCATTTCCCTTTCTTTCACTCAGGGGAGAATGGGCTCCATTTGGCTGGAGACCCAGTCTCCTGAAAGCTCCCAGTCCAAGAGCCTGGCAGGTGGGGAATATATTCTGAGTCTGTGATAAGGCACGGAACCATTCTCTGTTTATTTGTGACCACTCTGTTTTCCTCTTTGACATTTATGTCTGACACCAGGTTCCTAAATGGTTTCATATTTTCTGTCCAATTCACAATAACGCACCCCGCTAATTGATATGTCCGGGGAGAGAGATAGATCAGGCCACTGAAAGAAATCTACTGACTAAAAAAAAAAAAAAAAAAAAAAAAAGTGCAGACAAAAAAAAAAATGTGCAGACCTCACCCACCCCCTTGCTGAATGTCTGTGTAGCTCTCTATTGCAAGTCTGAGATCTCTTGTACCCCGCAGCTTATTCATGCACAGTAACACCTCAGACAGCTGTAAATGGATAACATATCTGATTTTCCTCGAGTCAGGTATAATGTAGCCTCACTGCCTAAAAGCTGCAGCTTAGAAAAAGGCTCCGCTCACTTCTATCCAACATCCACAATCCTCTTACTAAAAATGGGAATCAATTATCTGTGCGAAACCTCATTGCCTCTGCCCCTACCTGGCTGCCGGATCCCATATGGTAATGCAGATAGCAAGGGATCATATTACGGAAAAGCTTAGAAGAAGTGAGAGATCCCTCGGCCGATTTCATTGAGCGTTGTCCCCTGATGCTGTTCAATACTGAGGGTCGGCTGTGCACCATTATTCAGTGAATGGGCAAGTTAGCTGACATTGCTGGGCCCTGATGGGGACTGCTATTTCAAATCGCTGCTAAACGGAGGATTGGGAATTCTGCAATCCGGCAACCCCCTTTGTGATGTGATGAGCTGCACCGCTCCATGGGCCTTCCTACAAGAGGCATTTGATGGGGAAGGCATACGCTGGAGATAGAGGTTGTTCTCCACACCAGCCCATTATGGCGGTGTCTTGGGTGTTTTCTTACAGCGGGTCAAAGTTTTCACCGGAGACCTGCCGAAGTTGCCACTTAGGCGGGAGACTACACTGAGACTCTCCGTTTCTGAAGACAAGCCAGTTTAGTCACGGTGGGAAATTCTTGCCAGTAGCGTGGGTCGATTTTTTTTTTACATCTTTACCCATAAGCAAGTTTGAAAGACGTCCTAATTATCTACATCTATGATAATTAGGACGGGATGCAAAAGAGGGTTTTTGGTTATTGTGAAAGAATCAGTGGTCATCCTGAATTTCTTTGAAGGGACAAGCAGCCAACAGCATTTAAGTCGACACTGACTTCTCTCATTCTTGTAATTTATTCAGCAAAAAACAAAAAAACCCCCAAAACAATAAATCCCACAATGAATGCGGAGACGTTATGACGTGCGTCCGTAAATGGACTCACACTGAGCGAGACACATGGCCTGAGATATTGTTGGCAAAACAGTGGAAATTGCACAAAACAATCATCTTAAAATTATACAGAGAAGAGAAGAATGACAAAATGACAGGAAGGACGTTTTCTTGTGATTACATGAAAGTTCTGCGTTACACTTTCAATGCACACACACACGAGGCGTGTTTTGATCCACAGAATAGGTGCCATTTGACAAAAGGCGAGACACCATCTCAGAACACGTAAGTGAAAAATAGCACGGGCAGTTTACAAAGGGAGCAGGCGGCACTGCGCGGCTCCAGCTGATCTGACAGGCTCTCTGTCGCGAGGCAGGTAGAGAGACGACAACAACAACAAAAGATCCCGAGAGTCTTTGGTATTGAATAACGCACGTGGTCATGGAACAAAACACTTGGGCACTTTGTCATCAGGTGATATGATACTATTATTCAGTTCAGCAGTCATTAAAGGCAAGTGCTGACCATTGTGTTTGTATTTGAATAGAGGATGAAACACAAATATTCTACATGTTTGAGGAATAAACTAATCATAATAATAATAATAATAATAATAATAATAATAATAATAATAATAATATTCCACCTGAAGATGAAGCAATCTAATGTTTTGTATTGTGGCTATGTGGAATATTCAATACCTAACATTCTTATAATCTTATTTTCACATAACAATTATAATTGCAGTACGACACTACTAGTCCAAGGAGGTTGTGAAATATTAAGAAGTGTGCCAGAGAATGAGGCAGAGAGAGTACCGGTAATTCACATGTATGAAGTAGTTATCAGTTGATGGAGCTACTGTATATGATGGGTCTTCTGGAGTGGACAGAGGAAGTCCAGGGCACCGTGACATTTCTACTTCAAGCATAATTTATAGCTGTGAACTGAGTTCAGTGACATTTATAAAGATACTGAGTCAATATGAAGGATCCCGAATAAGGGACCCCCCCCCCCCCCGAAACATGCAATTATGAAATTTGTAAAATATTTGTAATATCTATTGTTAATTAACTTCATGTGTGAGATCATTTTTTGAATTATCCCTTAATTGGCAATTTAGTTCTCAAACAACCACAAAGAGAGTCTATGCAAAATAATAGATTCAATATCATTTGATATCAAGAAAGTGCATCTGTTTTATTCCTGCACTTCCTCTTGCTCCGTTCTGTAACACAGTTTACAGTAACATTCCAAATCTGATAAAAGTTTCCAGAAGAATGGTATGACTTTTTTTTAATGCAAATTCCCACACAAGTTTTGACAAATTATGTGAAGATGGAAATTATGTAAATGTAAATTATGCAACTGAGCTTGACATCGCATCAGTAAAAAAAAAAAAAAAAGCTCATCAGTGCTGTTGCTAAGTGACAGTAACACTGCAGTCAAGTGTCTTCACTCCGCGAGAAGTCATTTGGTATTTATCATAGTTGTGGGTACAAAGTCGGAATCAGAAGGATTCACATAATCATAGCAACATGCTTCAAGGTTGGATCCTCTCAAATGATACAGACAGGACACAATGCGACAGAGACGGAGCTCTAGAAAACTCAAACGTGTTTGTTGATGGTGGTGGTTGCCAGCTCGCCTCATATTAATGTTGTCAAGATCAGCATCACTGTATCCAACATGAGTCAATAGTACCTCTGATGCACTATTAACATACATACAACACAAAAATGCAAATGGGCAGTGTCTCACACACATTATTACAGAACACTTCTCCTGGAGCAGCGCTGTCATATCAAAAAAGTTAAATTGTGGTGGGCGCAACTCTTTCTTTGTGGTCACTGTAAATTCTCGCTCTCACGCCGTCACCAGTGTCCTGTAGCAATTAAAAGTGACATAAAGTGTACAACATTGTGGCGCGGGTGTCGAGCTATAGACTGAAGAACAAAGATCACTTCATTTTAATAATTCAGCGGATGAATAATGGAATATGCATAATCAGTGCAGTGGATATTCATGAGCTCTTTCACCTCAGCCTTTTCTGCATGCTATAAGACAGTGAGATGTGTCGTCTTTCATCACAGGACCGTGTACAGATATAACAAACTGATCATAGAAACAGTTACTAGATAGTCCCTAGTTCATTGTTGACTAGATGATACCCCCCCCCACCCCTGTATCCGATCCAGTGCACAAACACACACATCATGTAGCTACTACAATCCTCTTCTAAAACGTGGTGTCATAATATACTGTAGGCTCCTCCATGAATAAGTAGCAAATGTTCTACATGTAGGAGGACTGATTTTGTGAGATTATCAAAAATGTGTCACGGCCGACTGGTTCGCTTCACTGCACACGTAAGCAGCGGAAAATCAGCTGTATTTATCTGCAGCTGCAGTCGAACACAAGGCAGAATAATGACGGGCATATTTCCAAGAAAAGAAAGTGATGTGGAGAAGACGGAATAATGTCGCCGATAAACGACGGTTCAACGCGTAACGTCCAGGTCTGCAACCTCCAGTGTTACATATAGACAGAAACTGGTAATGAGCCACGTGTCTTTTTCAAATGGGAAAAGGAAACGGACCTGAAGAAGAACAATCATAAATCAAAGAGATATATAAAATAAATAAATGTATGCACCGTGCATCCAACAGGTCGAGTTTCCTCACAAATGAACACAAATGTGTATGTGCTTGCATCTCAACTCTGCCTATAGTGAAAGTGACCCCAATATGAGGATGTATATGAGCCTATATGGAAGAGGAACAGCACAAACTAACACACACACACACACACACACACACACATATACGTATATATATATATATATATATATATATACATACATACATACATATATATGGCCTTTGACGTAAACGTCCTCAAACTGCAGATTTGATGTGTAACTTTTGTAAAATCGTTTGTATCTGGATCAGTGTGTGCTATTTTTTTGTGTTCGTTTAAGTGCTTGTGGGTTTATAGACTATTCAATCTTGTTATCGGAAAACACTGAATAAGCAGTAGTACCTAAATGATGGATTCTTAAGTCCTAAAAACATACTTAACTCAAATTGTCTAGCAATGTTATTGTGTTTATATACTGTCTTTTATGTTTGGGTATTGGTCTCTATGTATGCACGTTGGCCTGTGTGAAGGTGCATGCATTTCTATGCCTGCCCGTTTATAACTAGAGCAAGGTAAGGGTGTGTGTGTGTGCAGCAGTGGGGCATGTGAAGAGACCACCTTGGGGAGCTGCAGTCTCCCTGATGGATGGCCTACCCACAATACAACACGCACCCCCATGCAATACCACCAAGCCAGCTGCTTCGAACCCATGTTCCACTGGGCTTCAGTGGCATAAAGCACATTCTCAACTCCATACCTGGAGCGACTGCATATTTCAGCTTGGATGTGGATGCTATCTTTTCCACTGCACAGTCAGTGGGAGTGATAAAATTACTGCTGAAATGCACATTTTTACCCCTAATGAAACCGTGAACTTCTGACTCCTGCAAATGAAGGATGTCACAAAAGTGAGACAGTCGCCTTGTTAGAACAGAAAGCTGCTTTTATATACATACATATATACATATATACATATATATATATATATATATAAATGTAGATGTAGATGTAAAATGTAGATAATGTGGTTTGTCCTAATGTAAGAGAGCCTGAAGGCATTTGCCATCTCTTTTGATCAATGATTCCACATTGCATAGGACGGACAAAAACATAAAATCTGTCACTGAGAAATCCACTCAGTTTACTACGCGATTTTATGGAAGTCCACACCTTCAGCTTCTCTTAAAGGATCCACATTTTTCTGCAAAGGAGATTCTGCACGAGCTGTAAGGAGATTTACAGGCTAACGGTAGCTGTGTTGGATGTGCTGACACTGCACATCTATGGAGATTGAGGATGCTTGTTGTAGTGAATGTAAATAATTTCGTGTTACTGGAGAGGACTACAGTCTATTTGATGTATATTGAATATTTAGGAGTTTTTTTTTTAACTAAAGAGGACTGGATGCCTTTGCCCTAAAATTAATCTTCACTTATTTCGTTATTGCGATGGGGTGTTGAACTTGTACACTGGATGTTGTGGAGATATTCAAATAGACTGCAGATATATTCATAGTGAAGAGCTGTGGTCAAGGCCACCAGCAGCGATAGATGAACCCCACACTCTTCATAGCATATAGTTAATCTGGTCTCTGGTGGAAAAAGTTTAATAAACTGATGAATGAAGAATTCAGTCTCTCAGTCCCTCTCGTTTTCATTTCATGAATACCAGGGCTTGTGTTTACTACATGAAGACATTTTGTAAAGGAAAAGCCTGATGAAAAATAGTCACAATCCAAGCATCATTTGCGTATACATCCCACTGAGTTACTGCAGACATGGCCGTTTGGATCATAATGACTCTGGTCACTGACGCTAATCCATCCTGCTACATGTTTGCTTGGGAGCTGAGCGCGACTCTTTGCCTCTGCCGCCGTCATTTTTTTACTTGAGGGGAGTATTTTACATTTGACTCGAGTGTATTTCAGTACCAGCTATGATTGCAAGTTACGCTGCAGATTACATTTAAAAGTCAAATATTGCATTTTATTTAAAAAAAGGTTAAAGTTATGAAATGAGAGTGTCAGAGCAACTGTTTGCTCTAAAGATGTGTAAAGAGTCTGAGAACATTTAAAACAATGGATAAGGTGTTTCTGAGGTGTCAAATTTAATTTCCATTTAATTAATTTTTTTTTTCCGAGGGCACAGAGCAAAAACACGGATCATGCTCAACTAGATGCCGGCTTTTAATACTAATTAAATATAAACTGTCAGCGCAAACAAAGAATTACTGGCTTCATTTACATTTAATAATCAGATAAACACTCAAAATTAGCAGGGGGATAGAAAGATAAGCTCTCTCTCTCCCTCTCTCTCTCTGTCCATTCATTCTATTAACATAATGCTGTGACTGTTTAAAAAGTTTAATAACACTGCTGTGGTGAAAGATTGCAAATATTTTGTGGAAAAGGGACATATTGCACTGATGACATTGATTATGTCACCATGTCAATAAAAAGAATAATTTTCATCGCACTTTGGTTTCATACAAAATGCATTTGCTCACACGATTATACAGTTTTAACACTAGTTTTAATACGAATGAATAAAATGTTGCTCTGAAGGTTTTCTATTTGCAGACTTTTTTTTTTTGCCTTTTTCTTAAAAAAACAGATTCATATCTGAAATATCTTGTTACCACAGAGGTTATTACTGAACCAGTTTATGTGCATGGTGACTTCAGTTTGTTCAGAGTTCTTTTGCTCAAGTTCCAAAATATCTAATCAGAGCTTGACAAAGCGGGAGGGGGCACAGAGCACATAAAGGGAATGGAATCTAATTCATTAAAGTCACTGACCCAGATAGAATTAACCAGTGGCCCAGAATAATGCGCGAACCTTTAAATATTAGCAAGGTGCTCGGTGCTATAAAAGGTGGCACAAAGGGAAAAGGTTGAAATGGCTCAACAGTATTCAAACTCAAACATAGAATAATAATGGTCTTATTCTGATTTTGCAACAAGATGAACATTGGAAACAATGACACTGACAATGTGATACTGATATTGTATGAGCAGTGATGTATGGCATCATTAGGTAACATACTGAACCATGTACAGGGGGTCCTCGTGTTACGACGGAGATCCGTTCCTGAGAATGTGTCGTAACCGAATTTCGACGTTAGTCGGAACATACATTCTATGTGCCATTGTGCATACATTGTGCCACAAGGTGTCGCTATAACACCACAATAAAACACAACACAATAAAAGTTTACTGCGGTGAATTGCCTTTTGTCACCGTAGGGGTTGATATCGAGAGTGTAATGAGCATTTCCTTTAGATTTCTGATAATCAACCGTGTAGACCCTGTGTTGTGAATAAACCTATGGTATTGCCACGATCCCGAACGCATCTGTGTCCGTGTGCATCTCCTTACCGGCTGCCGCTGCACCCCCCGCCAGCTGTCCATT
>JAFBJQ010016928.1:53243-91871 GCA_016785345.1 Trinectes maculatus
CCCCCCGCCAGCCGTCCATTTCACATAAGTAAACACACGGCAGAGTAGCCTAGCTGTGCTGTGGAGGTGTTGGAGAGCCGGCAGGCACGCTGAGAGATAGCGAGAGCGCTCACCAACTAGTTCCCGTGTGAAGTCTGTACGTATTTACGGGGCAAACCGCTTAAGCCGAAAAAAGGAAGTTCACGGGAGGTGTGTCTTAACCACGAAAACAACGTATCTCGCAACCGTCGTAACACGAGGACCCCCTCTATATGCATATGAAGTGTAAAATCAACACAAAACTCAAACTAAATTCACCCTCACACAAAATGAGTGTCACCAGGATTACTGCGTTATTTTCAATAAATCAACTTTGTATTGTGTAATGTATTATGTCCTTATCTTTTATGGATCCAAGGCTATTGTAACTATGGCTACAGCAGTGTGTACAGCCGGTTAGGAAGCCTCTTGGTTCAGTGCGAGACATTTCTGTCACATGCTCTAAGCGGCTGTCCGATCACACAGGAGTGGGACCAGCTGACAGATCAGATCAGACTGGGCTTTTTGTGGCCCAGAGCTAAAACAGACAGCGATACATGAGAAACATCAGTCTTTTATTCTAACAGAGCCAGAATTCTCAATTCTAAACATGTACAATTTGTAACTTCAAACTATTTAAATCTTTTGCATTGCTAGTTGTTTGCACTGTACAGAGTGTTTTGTAGGCACCATTGCTCCCTCTGTGTGTTAATTGATGACCTTGGAATGCTTTGTCTGATCAGGGTAATCGGCGAAATCATTATTAGTGAGATCAGTAGCTCCACCACTCCTATTCACCACTATTCATCACATCAAGACTTAATTGGATTGCTAATTGATGTGTAGGAACCCATGTAATTGCACTAAGAGGCACTTTCTGCTAGCCTATCATGCAGGGGGTGTGTGTGGTGGGGTGGTAGTGGTGGTGGTGGTGGTGGTGGTGGTGGTGGTGGAGTACAGTCAAGCTGTCAGACATACAGTACAGCCCATTCAACATGGTCACACATGGAACAAGAGTGTGCTCTAAATGAGGAACATTTAAAACTTCACAATGAACCACACAACAGGGTAAGAGATCTCATCAGTGTCAGGACAAACACACACACACACACACACACACACTTCTGTTACCCTCTGACACATACTGCTAATACTGTGGGGCTGTACACTGCAGTGTGTGAGAACTATACAGCTAACTGATGACATGCAGTTTAAATTAACATGGTCGATCAACCACGTAATGGACTACAATGAGACGCCATTCAGACTGGAGCTAAAGGGTCCTTGATGTGGCAGCTAGATAAAACAGAAATCTAATCTCAATTAAGAACGAGTCCTCTTCATTAACGGCATGACTATGTTCCCGTGGCCCCGCTGAAACCACGCACCAAAAAACCCCATCTTTCTGCCCTTCTTACTTTGTCTGAAAGGCAGACTTTACTGCAGGGAGTTGTTTAGCACTTCATCCTTATAGGGATTATATTTATATCTTTTTTCAAACATCAGTACGGTTTTATATTCTACTCTGTTCCGTCTATAACATTGTGTACATCGCACACAGAGATGCACACATTTGCAGTCTTTTCCATTTCAAAAAGAGGGCGCAGGAGATTTACAAATGAGGAAAATGGAATCATACATCCCGTCATAAGCTCACTGTTATAAAGATGCCAGGTAACATGTATACGATTCGCTGATTCGTTTTGAAACCATGCTGCTTTATTTTTAAAAAAAAAGGGAGTAAAGGTGAGATTTTTTTTCTTGTCCCCATTGCTACTGTGGAAACTTAAGAGAGACAGGGGGGGTTGGGGTGGAGGGGAAAACAGCAGAGAGACAGACTTTGACGATGAGAGTGTGCAGATGTTACATAAATGTCAACAGTGGCTTCCATCTCCAATCCAACGAAAATCACATCATCAAATATTTGCTGTAGCCATGGATTTTCCTCTGTGTCAGTTCCTCGCCCAGTCACATCTTGTCAGTGTCAGACTTAACAAGGCAGGCAAACCGCACGCAGCCGCCGGCCTGTCAGGTGCAGCATATCGACACCTCATGGGGCAAAAAAGTCAATCTGTGCTGACAAACGCTCGCCACTGCAGTGCCAGTCTGGTCGAACCCCAGGCATCTGAAACGGGAGGGAGGAGAAACCAGGACGCTGCAGTGGGGGAATTAAAGCAAACTGTCAGCCGCACTCCGAAACGGACTCTGAGCCGGAATATGAGAAGGTGACCCCCTCACATGTGCAGTGTCGGCATTTTGTCTCGACTCCTGTCCCTTTATTGTCCACTGGCTTTTTTTTTTTTTTTTTTTGCAGTGGGTTGCAGATCGGGGGCCTTATGACCCACAGGCTGACTTTCATGTCACAGGGGTTTTTGTGACACTGGCTTTGCACTACAGTGTCAATAACTGTCTTCCATCTTCCACCTTGAGCCGGAATATGAGAAGGTGACCCCCTCACATGTGCAGTGTCGGCATTTTGTCTCGACTCCTGTCCCTTTATTGTCCACTGGCTTTTTTTTTTTTTTTTTTTGCAGTGGGTTGCAGATCGGGGGCCTTATGACCCACAGGCTGACTTTCATGTCACAGGGGGTTTTGTGACACTGGCTTTGCACTACAGTGTCAATAACTGTCCATCTTCCACCTTTACCTTTGCGGAACGGTGGTTTCATCCATTTCACCCCAATCAGCAGCTGGGCCAGCTGGGCCGGACATGTAATCATATGGCTACAAGCTACACAAGGTGTTATGTAGTGTGCAACTTCAACTGGTTGACAAGGACAAAAATATGGAAGGTATTCCAGTGTCAGTCGAATCGCCTGCCCATGAGATTTACAACAAAGCGTCTGGAGCAAAGGGGTTCAAGTTGGAACCTGTAGAAATGATGTCCAAATCACCAGGGTAACCATGATGTGCGATGGTGTCATGGTATTGTATGACAAGCACATGACCGGAGGAGATGTGGCGCCAGACAAGAAACACTGATCTGAGGTCACCGTTGCTTTGTGGGAGATTGTCGCTGTGCAGGTTGTGTGGCTTCGCGTTCACAGCTTACGTACCTGCACGCCTACACATGCCTTTTGCTTGGGGACAAAAAAACAACAACGCACATTCACTTTTACACAATGGAGTTGTGTGTCCATTCTCTCATCTTGTCCTTCGCTCTCTCACCTCATCGAATTGCCTGTCTGCTCAGCCTTCGCTACCGTTAACGTGACAGTAGTTTGTGGAGCGTTTAGAGGATTCCTACCTACTAATTAGAAAGACTTTTCTGGGCCTTTGATCCTATGCCCCCGTGTTGGATGGCCCCCAGTCTTTGAAGGTAGCTGTGATGGAAAAGCCGCTTTCAACTACCCAGAATCCTTTGGCTCCGGCTGTGTAACCCAGCTCAGCTCACCACAGGCCTCTTCGGGGAAAAAGCTACACCTGCAATTGTGCGCGGGACTTGGCGGTGGCGACTGAGCGTGAGTGTGTGCGAGCTAGATAGCGGGCGGGAAATCTTGTGGAGCAGTGACACATTTTATTGGATGTGCCGATTACCCGCAGCTTTTCACGCGGGGAGTGTGTCTGAGGTCAAGTCTTGCGGGTTTAAGTGAACACCATGACCTTCGTGCGCAAGCAATGCATCTAAGAAGCCGTCACTTGTAGTACAAGGTTGATCTTCCGTTTACCTTTTAAGCGCCTGGCCTCTCTCACCTCCACAGCCCGACACGAAAAAAGACGACACAAAAGGGTGCGCATTTGTGATTATAATTAAAAAAAACTTGACACTTTCTTCTTTCTTCATGAGATCAATATAAATGAGGAGGAATAAATTAATGGAGGAATACGTATTCATTTAGCATTAAGCTTTACTGCTAATTGTCAAATGCAAAAATAATATCTTTGGCATAAGACAAAGTATAAAATTGTCGTACACTTCTAAGTCTGCAACGCCTAATAGTAGGGGGGAGAATATGTTGAAATATTGAATTCAGCTTCTCTTTCAATATTCCTCTTATCATGCAAGTGCTACACTTCCCCAGGTGCATGAGTGGCACAATGCAGGATAAAAGGGAATAGAACATTCTTTTTTCTTTTACCATTTTTCAAAGGCACATTGTAAGCAGCACAAAAGGGGCGAACTGCGCCATTTACAAATCAGTTAAGCCTTGAGGGAAATTTCCTGGTGGATGACATTGAAGCTGAAAGTGCACAGTGGGTTGACTACATTGCTCTGCAAATCATACATCTGAGTCGTCGTCCTGTGCATCAGTCTGGGAATGGGAGTTAGTGCCTGTCCACAAAACCTGTATAGCATAAGATGCTGCGGTGAGGCGGGTATTGTGTGCGGGAGACGGAGACACATGGAGCGCAAACCTCCTCCACGTCAGTTCAGAAGAGATGCATCAATTCTGTCTGACGCTAAATCCAAGCACAGTAAATACAATGCTCAATGTTGTTTATGAACCCGTGAGCGTATGTTCATGGAAGTGTTTACAATAGTCGGGCCCATGGCATGGGTTCTCAGGTGTCAAATTTCCATGACAATAAAACATTGTGTTTGTGCGGACTTGTCGCGTGTAAGGCAACGTGATGCTGATGCGTGATATTTCACTTGTGAGCTTACGTCCTTGAATCTCTACTGAGGATAAGTTCTCTGCAAAACATAATACACTGCTGGTTGCGTGGTCGTGTGGCGGTGTAATTCAATTGCACTGTGTGTAACTGCAATCCCAGCTTCTGCTGTGTTATTCATCAGCATGTAAATGGAAACAAAAGACTTGTTCTTTTGACACTTTGTAGTGTTTCCCTTTAATATTTTAGTTATTGTATCACATACCGCCACAGGACTGCGTAATAATTCATACTCCTCTACTCGCCACTGCATACCAAGTCAACTGTAGCAGTAGCCATGGCAATAATGATAGCACATAATTAGGGTCTCATATCCCTTAGCTTTTTCCATAATTGCAGTCTCTAAACCAGAAATCTCAATTTGCATGTTCCTCAATATGAGAGAAACTCATTAATTGTAGACAATAAGGATTAGGGGCCTGTAATGCCAGTGCTAGGACTGAATAGGCCTTTCTTTTTTCTTTCTGTTTGAGACATTGTCATCAGCGCCACCTCCTTGCAGTTAATTGTAAGGAAGAATGTCTGTGTCGATGTAGCTTGAATCTCGCTACATGCACGGCTGAATACATTCAGTGTAGCCTTTTCGCACAGCGTATAGCGTTGACTTCTGGTGTGATTGTGTGACCTCATTTGGTTGCCCTTTTACTTCTCACACATTTGTTTTCTCCATGTGAATGTATCTTGGAGGCGCACAAACACGACATATTATTCAAATGTGTACCATAGGCAGTCTCCCATCCGTGTTCGCGGGGCCCAACATTACCGAGATGTAAATTGACAACATGTACACCATGCACCCACATGTGTAACCAGATCAGGTAGAGGGGGTTTCAGCTCCTGAAAGATGGATGTTGCCTGTACAAAACAGGGTCCCAGAGGAGAAAACATTTATTATCCTGAATTTTTCTTTCAGATCGTTTCTCAAATTAAATAAGTAGGGTGCTGCCGCAATGCTGGCTATAGAGTAAAATGGGTGAAAGATTAATCAGGGAAAACTCTATTACCAAGACAGGAATTAATGTAGGAGGAAGTTGTGGCGTGATGAATGGATAAATCAAACGTGGACAAAAAAAAGGGGACAAAAGTTGCAGGAAAAAAAAAAAAAACGTGGAAGCAAGTCTACCATGACAGAACCAGTCAGCAAATCCCAATGCAGGAGCCCTCATACTCCCTCAAGAGTTCCTCCTTCTTCATTTATTTACAGCTGTCTGCAGCAGCACGAGGAGATAAACAACTGCAGCTCTCCTATGAGGAGCTGATGCCACAGCCAGGGCCTCACTTAATGATTATGAAATGCATGATCAAATACGTTGTATAGACCTCTATTGCATGTAAGCACCACTCACACACACACACACCTGCACACACACAGAAATGCACGCAAGGCAAAGCAAACCTAACTTCCCTCCCCGCCAGCGCTTAATTTCCACACTGACAAATATGCACACTCAGCCGTCCAGACAGCCTCCCCCCTCTACAGATGGAAATAACAGTTTCCACTCTGAATTATTACAGCGGCATCTGTCAGTGGCAAATATGGTTTTTGATGGCCTTCCGTCTAGAAATGTCGACACTGGCTGGAGAAAACGCAAGTGTTTGTTTATGTGGGGATTATAGGCATGCTATTCAGAGACTTCATTTATAGTCCACGGAGAGCTTACGTGTAGCTTTTAACACAAGGACACAGCAAAGAAGGCGGCACCCGTATCCTTCCTCCATGTTCGAAAATATTTCATGAGAATATTTCTGTAGTTATTTTTGAGAGGAAACCTTGAAAGCTTCATCTTGAAAACATTCTCATAACCAACTACACCACTATTCAGTCCCATGCTCGGAAACACAAAAGCATCCGACATATTTGTTCCATACCCCCGGGGCTGCCTGCATTCTTCCTGAACAAATGTCTTGGACACCCTACAGAACACACCCCTATTATGTGCTGCCAGTTCAAGATGTGAAATTATTATTCTGTGTATTCCACAATTTAACATGGGAAACATGCACCATATTGGATTATTGTGATAATCTAGAGGCCTGCTTTAGCATGCATTGAAGGATATTTTCATGAGGGGGGCTGTAGATTGTTCAAACAGATGAACTGGCATGCGTGAATGTGCCTTCGTTCCACTCCTCAAATTCTGAGATAGAAATCAGATGATATGGAAATCGTGTTACATTTGTTCCGCGTGAACCCACGGCTGAAAGACTGTGCAGTTCAATCAGAGCACAGGCTGACAGCGGCATCTGCGTAATTAGAAAATAACACAAACACAGGTAGTTATCATGAAGAGTCTTTCAGAGAAAAGACCTAATGCAGCTGTTGGTAGTACAGGGCATTTTTACCCTTTGTATTGATTGATCACTGACACTATTTATTATATGCAGGAAATATAGAACCATTTACAAAAGGTCAACATAAATGGAAGGATTAAAATTACTAAAGGAAAAACAAATAGCAGTTTTGCACTATTATACTACCATATGCACATGGAACAACCAAAATCACTTGGGGCCTTCTCTCCCCCACTCCAGACAAACCTCAAATGTACATACCACAAAATTAGCTTAGCTTTAACAGTCAGCCTTACAAAGTGGCAGGTCCAAAAGGTGAAAGGAAGATAATGAGAAAATAAAGATACCGATGTTGTAAACTAATAATTCATGCAATAATTGTACAGTTTATTCCTACTGCATGAGGGACACACCATCCATCCATCCATCCATCCATCCAACCATCCATCCATTTTCTACCGCTTATCCTTCTCAGGGTTGTGGGGGGGAGCTGGAGCCAATCCCAGATGACTTCGGGCGAGAGGCAGGGTACACCCAGGACAGGTCGCCAGCCCATTGCAGGGCCAACATATAGAAGATGTATAGACAAACAACCATTCACACTCACATTCACACCTATGGACAATTTAGGGGCCAATCAACCTAACCCCCATAGTGCATGTTTTTGGGGGGTGGGGGGAAGCCAGAGTACCCGGAGACACGAGTGGAACGTGCAAACTCCACATAGAAATAGACCTGCTTGTTGTGAGGCACGAGCACTAGAGAGAGACACTAATCAGAACTAAATTCATGTTTAAACACATAACACAAGAGCAAGGTGATAGTTCCCCCAAAATGTCTATGATTCCACAGTTTTTTGCTGAAAATCAGTGTAAGTAATAATCATATCCTTGCCCTTCAGTCTGTGGTTAAATAGCTTTGCCTCACGTGCCACTCTGAAAGAGATGAAACACATAGACTCTTTTTATAAGTGTGTTGTCTGATTTATTCGTACATTTTCAAGGCAACCAATAGATTTCTCAGGGTCATACTTCAACTGAGGAGTTCAACAATGGCAATGATAATTATGCTAAGAAGAAAGACAACACATTACGGCTGGAGCGGACTTTGTCCAGATTGACATCATGTAAAAGGCAACATTCATTCTGTGGGTTTTGTTGTATGACTTGTTATAGTCAGCACAAACTACATCATAAACTATAAACATTCACTATTGTTGATCTTAGTTCCTTGTCACTGCTGTATCTATTAATTCTCCAGACATACACTATTTCTTTTGGTGTTTACACGGAGGTCCTGCCTCGGATTAACGTGGACTTGTTTTTAGATTTGAGTTAAGAACTTGATGACTGGAGATTAAAAAAAAAAGCAAGCCTGCAACGCGAATGACTCACTGTAAATTCATTTGGACTCAAGCCCAATGACTTAATTCTCCCCAAGCTATAAGCAGAGAGGAGCTTGGCTGGCAACAGCAGCATATTCGGGTAATGAGCAGACACTGAGGTCTGCTTTCAGCTCTGATGCACTTTTGAATGGATGATTGTAATTTTATTCCCGGATTTTATTTATTTTTATATTTTTTTGGTATCTGAAGAGTTGTTTCTGGTTTTGTAGTATCAAGGCAGAAGATCATAGTAATCAATCATAATATTTTAATAGGGTCCAGACGTATCTTTTGAAGTGGGCTGCAACATAATATATATACACACACACACACACTCACACACACACGCACACGCACACGCACACGCACACGCACACGCACACACACACACACACACACACACACACACAGTACCTATAAGTCTGAATTAAAGCTAAATGAAATCACATACACACACAAAACTTACATTGATTATAGCAGCCCTGTTCGTAGCACCAAAAGACAATGGTGCAAAACCAATCAGAGCCTGAGGTTGTGAGGCCAGTAAGACTACACAGCTAACCTGAAATTATTCCTTTTGCAAAACCTCAAGAGGGTGGCACAAATCACAGATCACACCGTCTCACACTGTAATTGTCCAAAGGAATAGGGTGAAGCAGGATGCAGTGAAATTATCCTCCTCCCTGCAGTCTTTTCTTATTGGAGTGGGTATGTACTGTATGTGCCGATGTGGATTGAGGAGAGACCTAAGTCGCGTTGTGGCACAGCCAAAAAAAAAACATGCTAGAAAAAAAAGTCTATTTCTGAAAAACAGTAGAAAATAGTAAAAAGAGGTAGACAAGAAGTAGGAAGGCTTAAAGTTACAGAACACTTGAAAAGAAGCCTTTTTTGGGGGGCCCTTTAAACTTACCTTTGCAATTCTGGGTTTGTTTACCTCGATGTCTGTGCATGTCAAACGACTCCAGAGCTGCAGGACTAGACAGCTGTGAAGTGGAGCATTAAAAGCGGCTCTTATTGATCATACCTGTCTACGGTAAGGGACCGCTGAGCTGAACACATCCAATGTGCAGTGGATGAGTGCATCTTGGCAGAGTGGCATAGGTCACATAGAAATAACAGTCCAATTTCTTGCGTTAGATGCCTGGCTGCTTCCTCGCGTTACTGTTTTCCAAAAAGCGTGCTGTGTTTGGATGAAGTGTTCGCAGTATGAATCCAGAGACACCCACTCCCAGCATGGTGCCTAAACACCATGGTTTGTTTTTGTAAATGTGTGTATATCCTAGGTGAGTTAATTGCTTTGTAATGGCTGTAACAATTCTGTCAGGGGGACAATGCAAGGACCATTAAGTGTGTGTGTGTGTGTGTCACTTCCTGATCGGTTGCTGCCCACCATTAAACATGACCTCTGACTTAAACGACCTTAGTCGCCTGTACCTATCTACAGACACGCCTCACGAAAGTACTAGTGGCAGGCGTGCTTTGTCGAAATGGCAACAGCAATACAACCCTTACAGTGCCTCTGCCTCAGACGCTGGATCAATAACACTAGATCAATAATGTGTCTAATTTATAGTGGCCTTATAAAACTGATGCTAATGGACAGTACAACCTCTAAAAAGAAATCCAAAACATTGCTGGTCCTCATACAATAAACATACACTTGCTCCTGTGACTGTGTCTTCATTTACAACCACCACATTTTCACCAAAAAATAAATAAATAAATGAGCAGTAAACAAACGGTGATCACTGGACAACTTTTCATTTACAAATGATAAGCCGAGGTGGTGGACAGAATGACTGTGTGAGGCAATCAGTCAGATTGCTGTGA
The DNA here is from genome assembly GCA_016785345.1 of Trinectes maculatus. Lineage (NCBI taxonomy): Eukaryota > Metazoa > Chordata > Actinopteri > Pleuronectiformes > Achiridae > Trinectes > Trinectes maculatus. The sequence goes on from JAFBJQ010016928.1 coordinate 63,382, forward strand.
ACATAAATACTGCGGTGACACTCACTCGTAGTGCATGATGAATGCACTGGAAGCTGGCGCTGAGGGCGATGAATTAGGATGTAACAAATGTTCCGGGACAACAAAGTTTGCCTTGACCATGATGATCATTGACGTAATCAGCCAATTTAGATTCCCCAGAGCTGTACTCCTGGACCTAAGGGCGTAACTGTGTCAAGAATTAGACAGACTTACCCGACGGAACTGCACCTTTTGGGAATGATACCGTGCTTTGGAATTCTATTGGTTTGGGATATCACAGCCATCCTTGTGAATAATATCGGCTACAGACGTGGGTGGGATTACTAAAAAAATTAGTATTACGTCCCCCATGTGGGAGAAACAACCACCCTCCTTTCCACGCAAAGGAGGATTTTTTTTTTTAATTACTTAGGGACAGGTTGATTTGAAACTAACAGGAAGAACGGTAATACATTGTTGACACTGGCAAATGGCAAATATGCCAGCAATCATTTGCTGAAATCCAGTAGACGGATACTATCTGGGTGGACCACTACTTTCATGGCCTCTGAGTGGCTGGATAACGTCTCATCAGTCACTGATGATAAATTTATGATTGTTTGTAACAGAGGCAAAAAAAAAAACAGTCAGGCAATTAAAGAGAATGACACGTCAAATCAAAAATCAATTCTGGTAGTAGGGGGGCGGATTGGAAAATCTGTGTCACTGTCACATTGTCACACATATGTTAGATAATATGTGTCAGTGTATCATAGCACCAAGGCTTTAGTTTATAAGCACAAGATTTAGGGAATTAACACTAACTAAACACTGACGGGGATCTTTCATCTAGATTTTTGTTGATACTCTATTTTACTCTAATATTGAATGCCGTTTACTCTTAATTTAACATTATGTTTACAAGATTAATATGAACAAAGGTGGTAATTAATATTACTGTTACAGATATTTAAGGTTAAGATCAGGGTTTGCTTGAGGCTTGTGAATAGTTATATCCAGAGATTGTATACAAAGCATTTTCATATGTTAGTGCATATCCCGTTGTTTCTGATTAATAAGGTGACCTTTTTACCAACACTTATTATCCTTAAAATATTATTATGTTCATGCCAAATCTGTTGGGTACTTGGGTTTCAAAAAGTAAAAAGTACTTCATTCTTATAGTACATGAAGAAGTGTGTTAGTTGCATTCAGAAACTGCCTTGCACCTCTAAAATATCCTCCATTGTTGGATTGTACAAAAATGCGATATATTTGTTTACCCAGGCGCACAAGTTAAAATGCTGCCCCACTATTTACAACCCCAAAAATCTCAACCTTTGGAGCAGTTCTGAGCACAACGGTAAAAGGTAATAAATGAGAGAAGTGTTCGATTGCCCTTTGTGGAGTTTCAATTTATGGTTGTTTTGATTGGGTGGATCAGTAGCAGCTGCTCAGTGCAGGTGGCACAGCCAGAGAGTCCACCTGGGATATTATAGGTTACTGGCAGGGAAGATGGACCCTAACATAGAGTTCACCTCAAACCTGACAAAGAGCCAGTTTGAACATAGTGGGGTGAAGCACAGTCATGTAGGGAAACTGCATGTTGCGTTTATAACTTTGCCCTGCTGCTTTTCAGACTTGGACCCAAACAGCAACCAGGTTCCAGCTTGATATTTAGAAGCTTAACCACATTTTCCCTCCATTTCCTCCATTTTAGTCATTCAAAAACACTCTTAATCTGACTTTAAAACACGGACATTCCCATTCTCGCTCTGAAGCTGACTGATAAGTAGTAACAGCAATAAATTATGCAGTAATTACATCTTGCATGAGTTGGTATTGCCAATATTTGATGCCAGTGGAGCTGTGCTTAACAGATTGGCTGCACAGCCCGATTTGAGAAGCCTTCTATTCATCCACATTAGAAGAATATTTTTTAAAAATGGCCCTTCCAGAGTGAAATCTTCACAACAATAATGAGAAAATTGTTGTTGTAAGGGTAATACTGGGTAGCTGCCTAGCATCCGTCTTTCAGAGTTTAACTAGTCAGAGTAATATGTGAAAAAACTTATTTCAATGCATTATTTTTTCTTCTCTCATACATAATAATATTTAGTATGAACTGCATGGACGCCTTCTGCTGTCCAGTCCCATGACTGCAGACTAAATCATAGGGTGAGTGACACACAGTCACAGATTTTACCAAAGACTACACAAATGTCGTTTCTTGTCAACAGTGCAAAAAAAAGGCAGACTTTGTACTACCTATAGAGTCCCATCAGTGTCCAGAATGCCCGCAGCTACCAACAGTACTCTAAACAGATTATGTCTAATCCTTTCATTTATTTTTAAAGGCTAATGCAATTTTTATGCAAGAAGGAGAAGCTGATGCTTGAGGCCCTGTTATTCCTGTTATTGTTATCTTTCTCTAGCTTCCAAGGGAGAGGACTTTATTGTTATTGATTTAGTTGTTTTTTTTTTAACTGACTTGAATTTATTTCCTCAGCTCAGTTTCCCCCTTGTCTGATTTGTATATTCCTGGATACAACTGAGTTAGCAATTTCAACTGATCTAACTGTATTATTTTCCTCACCAGATTTAGAAACAAATATTGATAATAGCTGAGTCGTGAAAGGTAAAAGTTTCTTTGAAAGATGAAACCACATATCATCTTTGAAGACCCATTTTTAGTGCTTATGATTTTGCAAACAGCACCAATATATCATCCTCCATCCCTTATTTTGCCCAGACGCTGGAGCTCATTTTTTTTGAATGCTGTGGGAGCGACGAAGGCAGCCAATGCAGTGACCTCCCTGCTATCTCCACCGCCCACACCTCTCCTGTCTGACGAGAATTCTCACAACGGAAGATGACCGCAGTGGCTGCGCACGAGGATGTGATATTATTAAGAGTGGTAATACAACACTCCTGACATGCACATAATTGTCTTTGGCATAATGTGAAATCATCACAGCCCAATGTCAGGGGCTCTCATTTCCGGCAAATCGAAAGTTGAGTTTGATTAGAAAAAGTAAAACTTTGATTAATTACTGTCTGTTAATATCACCGGGGGGCGGGGGGGGGGAGGTGGAGGTGGAGTCATTTGCAGCTCTCGAGCCAGCCATTCATTTGCCCTCAAATGGAAGTATTCAATTCAAAGCTTCCTTTTTAAAAAAAAAAAAAAAACTTCATGTCCTCGTCAGGAAAGGGATGTGTCTCTTCGTGCAGGGAAGCGTGTGATATTACTCTGTCACTCCAAGTTCCGGTTATCATTTCCTCTGAAGTGCCAGCACTGGAAGAACATAATGGCCCTTGTCTCAGCCCCTCAGCCTCCGATCCGCCTGATTATACCCTCCTCAACAGACAAATGCCAGTCTGTTTTTTTCTTCCTGACACACAATTAACAAAATGCCCTTGTTTAAACACGAGGGCATCTCATCCTAGTTGTGAATACCAAGATCACTCCATCATGAAGCGCACATCACTCCACAATTGAATCTCAATCCACTTCTTTAGGGAAGAGCAGGCAGGCTTATCCGGATGCACTGATCCTTATCTTGGGCCCTGTCTTTAGAACAAATACTGTCAGCTCTGCCATTGATAATCTTAACTGCTTGAGCCAAGTTTAAATGGCCCATAAAATGTACCCACTAATTGATGCAGTGTAAAGGGCACACAACACTGGCAGGAAGTCCGACAGAATGAGAACAGACCACTTTCACTTACAAAACCATATTTAAAGAGACGGTAGCAAAGACTATGATTTTACATGATCACATTTTCTTACACAACGAGATTCTCAACTCACAGCAGTAATTACTTTACAACAAAATAAAAACATGGCTGAGTGTATTTACCTGGAGGTTAGGTTTCTGTGCCAGATACATAAGATTTTTTTTGTTTTGTTTTTTTAAACGACTTCACAACATAATGAAGCCCTTGTTTATTTTCAGGTAGAAATCTGAAGTTAGTTACTCGTCTCAATGTGGCATGAGATCATTTGTTGTAGTGTATTTAGGCTGCTCATCTTCATAAGAAGAACACTAATTAAAACACAGTGGGGTGATACGATGCCCATTGTGGACATGTTCGGTGTTTAGGATTCAGTTGCAACAAGCGGTGAGGTTACAGATATCCACTCTGCCCACACCTCACTGTAAAACATAATCGCGTAACATGGCAGACTCTCCGGAGAGAGGGATCGCATAAATATACACATCAATAAAACAGCGTAAGCATAACTGCAAAGACATTTTTACACATATTTAAAGTTTTCTTCTGAAGTACATTCTGTGAGCATATTTCTCCAGAGTCTGGAGTCCAGGAGGGTTTTGGTGTATGAGTCTCTACCAAAACTGTACTAATACGGAGAGCCTATTTTTAAAAACTCAATTAGTCTTTCGTCCGAGCTGCAGTCTGAATGCATCAACAAAAGAATAAATCCAATTTTGTTGTGCTAACACAAAACCACAGCAAAAGAAGGTCAAACCTCCTCTTACATTCAGCGTGCATTCATTTAATACATTCTTCAACTAGATATTTTGCCGGAGTCTGAGAAATCAATCAAGCAAAACTAATGAATGTGACCAACCTACCGTGTGTCAGGGGACCAAAAACGAATAAGCAGTGAAAATTGATATTATTTTCTACCTGCTATCAATATGTAGCATATCCAACAATATTAATTAGATTGAACCTTGAATGGTATTCCATAGACAGAGAAACGGTGTTCAAGACACAAAAGCAAGGGTGCATCCTTTACAAGGGAGCTCAGTTTCATCTCAGGTTGAATTAACACACTGGACCACAATGAAACTGCTGCTGAGATGAGATTTTTGGCTACAATACCATAAGTTGAGCTGATTTTGGTTGATTCAGGCAAGCTATTGAAGGTCATAACTCCTCATTTCCATTTTGATTCAAATAAAAAATTGAGCTCTTGTTGAGCTCTGGATGGTGAAATCCATTTCTAAGAGCTGCTTGTTTCAATAGTTTTTGTCTTGGGTGATGATGACAATAATAAAAGTGTCACTTTTATCATTCACTGTCACTGTCAATGAAGTAGCTTTTCCATTCATTCCGTGATCAGGGAGAGACGCGGCAGTTCTGAGCCATTGCGCACATTTATTTTTATAATATTATTATATTTGTATACACAAACAAACATCGCAACAAGGTGCTGTTATACTATTACACCACCACTATGACTTGATTGGTTAGGCAAATAAAAAATATGACTGTTTGTGGGTAAGCATGCAAATTTGTTTTGTTCCTAACAAACAGAATTTCTCCAGCCAAATACATCATGTTACTCCAAATGAATATTTGAGGCCATTAATAATGTTTGGATAAGCATTCTTTTGGTTTCTGTGTGAAGATAGCATTTGGCATTGTTGCTTGTTTTGTCTCCAGTTCCATATGCATACCCCACAAAGTACATCAGTACCACTGGGAAACAAAAATAAGTAAAATATGCACAGTCTTGGAGGTTTTTGATCACACTTCGCATTGAACCGTAAACTAATTACTCTTGTAGGTTGAGAATCCAACAGTACCATTTATCTTCAAACGTTTTTGTTGTTTTCTTGCCTGTGATGTTTGTTGCCATCAAACACTGGTTGCAACTATTTCAACTACACCTGCATAGCGGACTATGGCAAATACAAAAAGTTAGCATGTTGCAAGCGGAATAGTGGTAACGTATAATTTCAAGAGCTAGATACATCAGTCAGGAGCCAGTAGAGTTAAGAACAGAGTTGCACTTACATTTGTCATATTGAAGTCTGAAGGTCAAAGTGCAGTATATTTTGTTATTTCAGTTTCTTTTGAGTGGTAATTTGTCCCGGCGTGTGTCTACCTACCACTTTCCTAGCCACTTGTGCTTCACTACCCTACATGGCCCAATAAGCTCGGTTTTCAAGTTTCACGCATTGAGCGTGACAGCCACTCTTTTCAGTCTTTTGTCATGCACTCCTGCCACACATTTTATTTTTCATGCCTAAAAAAAAAAAAGACAACATAAATTTCTCTGGGGTGCCCGCTATCGCTACGGAAATGGCAGGAAACAAGCACGTGTCCCATGAATCGAGCCTGACACTTACCGGTCAATCAAAAAAAAGGAAAGGGGCGGGCTGCACAATAGTCAATCAGAAGCACTATTGTATCCGAGTAAGTCAATAACGCAACAACCAACCAAAGATCGCAACCTTGGTTTGGGTGCTTCCTCCTTCAAATGCTGATGCCAAGAGGGTATTTTCAATGGTCGGTCTGAACAAAACCTCAACCCGAAACAGGTCGTCTCTAGACGGGACACTGGCCTCTATCATGACCCTGAAAATGGCTGGAGTTGATGAAGGACTCCAAAAAGGCAACACTTACAATAAACATCACCAGTCATGGTAATATTAATATCATTAATGAAAGACCCCTGTTCCTGTGACCCGGATGTCTCTCTTGCCTGCATCCCAAACTTGAGAGTGCAACTGTACAACCTAACTGGCCTTCAAATGCAAACTGAATCAGCAGTTTCAGCTTGATTAGGGTAGTTTCTCCTTTTAAAAGAAACAATTCTTTATTTACATCCCGAAAGGAAGTATATGGAACTGCTGGTCAAGACAGTACCATCGTTGGATTTCTATAACACTCAAGACAGCCTTTGTGTAGTAACACAAAGGTTGATTGATTACCACTAAATTTGTGTCGTCACAGCAGTGCAAGTTTTCTGGTCAATATCACAGGTACCTTCACCGGGCTGGGAGCAACAATAAACGGTTGTCAAGCATAATAGAAATAATGAAGTGGCCTTTATAGCAAGGTTCGCCTACAATCATGTTTGCAATTTGTTGACCCTTTATTTACTCTCTTTAGACACTTCATTGTTTGTTTGCTCAGATATTATCATAGATTGCTGTGTTACGTCAATGTGGCATGTCGTTATATGAGCTCGCTGCATTTAAAACCGTTGTATTTCATGTGACCGTGTCTGAACATTTAATTTCAGTAGTACTGTGACTGTGTAATTGACTTGGCATTGTGTCTACGTGTGTGTAAATGCAATCTGTGGTAGTGCTGCAATATGTCTGTCTATTATTAGATTGCAAAGTGTGTTGGAAGAATACATTCTAAACATTTATATAAAGTGTAGTAAGTAGTCTGTTCTGTGCGTCAGTCATATAATGTGAGTGATTTTGATAGATGCAGTGTCTCTTCCTTAACTGAAGTGGTTAACGTGAAAAGAAATATAAATGGAAGTGGAACTACTTTGTTCTGCTGAGCAGAACAGAATCTGTCATACATGGTGGGTGTATGAGAAAATTGCCAGAGCAACGCATCTCTTCTTACCGTCGCCTGAGGCTCCGGCACACGGAAAATGTTCAGAAAGAATTCCATATCAAGGAAGGACAGTGGCACTGTTCTCTGAAGCTTCTCATGAAAAATCCACATACAACTGTAGACTAACAACAAGACCAACAATTTCACACATCTGGCCTCGCAGTTGCAAGGAATAAGGATACAACAGATCTTATTTGTGAGCTTTTAGATTCTCATTTGCAGTTAGTGAAAAATTCCTGACATTTATACCTGTAACTTTAAATGACATGCAAGTTTAAAGTCGTAAACGTCTGTGTGTTATAGCATTTATTTATTGATATATTCGACACAGTCTTCTACAGATGTTCTGTATACAGGTCTTCTGAAGAATCATTGCTTCTACGCTTAGTGAGTGTGTGTCAGCAGCAGTATTATTTGTTTGTGCATCCGCAGGATGTAATAAGTTTTACTGCACAAAAAATACATTAGTGACTGAAAACAAGTTCATTGTCTCCTGATGTTGTTACAGTGCAAATGAACCACAGAGAAAAACTGTCACACAGTCAGGAGTTACTGCTGTCAGCTGATTAACTCAATAAAACTAGACTGAAAAATACTCAGAAATTGAAAAATGTTACAGAGCTAATGATGAGTCATAGAGAAGTGCGAGTACGCAATGTAAATACAATCTGCACAAAAGTCTTTTTCCTATATTTACATATGAGACAATAGGCCCAGTGATAACTCATCTCCTTTGACTAATGTCATATCAAGGAAGCCTATCCAAAAGGACTAGTGCAAAAGTGTCTCCAATCAGTCATTTGTGTTTTTTGGGTGTTGCATGCAATAAAACAAACGTAGAGCTCTTAGTCGACTTATAATGGCTGGTTTGCCAGGCAAAGAGAGAGAAAACGTCACAGCACAGGAAATAAATCGGCTTGTGCAAAGAGCGTGTGAGCCAGCCATCTGTGTATGTAGCGACAGAATGTGCGTACATACACCTGAGTACATACACCTGTTCCGGTGTATATTATCAGTTTGAAAAAATTGTCAGACCATGTTTTTGCTGGTGAGTGGTGCAAGCGCCCTCCACGTGACAACTGATTATAGACATAAACAACTGAGTTGCTAGGTGTCAGATGCTGCCCTGTGTTAGTCAGGGCAGACAAAAAACAGGGCAATTGTGAAAACTACGACAATAATAAATAATATATATAATATAATAATAAATATTAATCTACAGTTTCATCTCCTGGTTTGGGGATAGGAAGCAGCTTCTTGGCCTGACAATGAGCCAAAATTTGATATGGAGATAAGAAGACCAGAAAACAACCAGTGGGAAAAGCGTTATGACATCCTGTATCTTACTATGTTTCTATCCCACTCTGAAGCCCACCTCTTCAGGGTCCTGACCATTGGCACCATCTTCAATACTCAAAGAGCGCATCAGTGTGTTCACTTTTCCCGATCACAGCCGCTACTTGCCAGCCAAAATTCCCCAGTGGGGTACCCTGGCAAAGATTAGTGTTACAAATGTCGACCCACGCCTCATGATAGAGGTCACTGTGTGGAACGAGGCAAATCTTGAATACACAAAAATACAAGAGTTCTCATGAGACGGTGACCTAAATCCAAAAATATATACTGTAGCTCGTATTCTCAAAAACAACTGTATTAACACACATGAACCTCCACGCAAGACACAAACACAAAAAAAAGATCTGTCCAACCATAAGCCTCAGACATAGATAATGAATGACAGGTAATAAAAGACTTTATGCTGCTCAAGATCTGGAGAAATGAAAACTCCCAGCATCCACCAATTTATTTATTTTTTGACGTGATCTCAGCAGGTTATAATCACTAGTTTGTTAAGTTTCCATTTACTGAGCCACTGTTCAAGAACTTATTCCGATACATGCGTTAGAATAGAGTTTTAAAATGTATGATTCGTTAACACCAAAGGAGTCAGACTGCCTTGCTAAGTAACAGCCTTTACACTAAATAGCCTATAAATCACATCCTAGGTTCTCTATATGCACATGTTAACGCTTCAGTAAATCACTAAACCATTCAAAATGTTTGGTAACGTGCCGTTTCATGGCATTGCTGTGGGAGCGCCATTGCCATAAAGCTGCTAATCACTTCACCACTACATAAAAGGCTGTTGGTGTAGTAAATTATGGTTTACTCGTGTTCTCATAACAGTATATGGGATTGCTTTGGAATCCCCAGCACAATGATATTTGACACTATTTAGAGATGAACAAAATGTTTCATGTAGTACATACAAATCACTGCAATGAAGAATAATCATTCATACAATCGGTATGTTGCCTTGAAAAAATCATTGTTTTTTGTCCCTGCTTACAGTGATATAGTATATACAGTAATGTATCTCCCATAAAAAGGGTCAATTATGACATTAACAACATAAATACTCTCAGAGTACGTAAAATATATATTTAAGTGGCACAGTTTTTCATTGAAAGAATTCAATATTTGCTCTCCTCTAACCTGTTGAAAAGTATAGAAGTGAGCCCATACTCTTGGTATATTAATCTACTGAGCAATATAGAAAGAAAAGAATGTAAAGATTTATAAATACACATTCAACCCACAAGCCCCCCCCCCTCCCCCCCCCATTTCTCTATGGTCTATATGTACGGAGACCATACAGAGTTCATAAAAGGAAGCATTAGGAATCTGACCACAACAGCGAAATTGCAGAACTGTAAAACATGACCTGTAAGTATGCATAGCCATTTAACTACACTATGATGGCACGTTGCAATATGAACCAGGAGCATTCACCGCGTAGCAAGATGCCCTGGCAGTTTTCCCACATGGAAAAACTTTAAAAAAGCAGTTTGGACTTACTCACCAAGAAGCGAGTTGTCTGAGCACTTTGATAACTGCAGGATAGAGTTCTCCCTTGGCAAAAGCCTGTTTTCCAGAAGAGACCTAGTGTTCCTTGGCGAATAGTGCAAAGTATCTTCTTCGCATCAGCAAAGCTGTACGCTTTTTTTCGTGTTCTGGCGCGAAAGCGGGTAAAGGTCATCTCTAACAGCAAGGTTCTGAAATAAAGAGACAGAAAGGAAATAGAGTCTGTGAGCGAGAGAGGTTCTGTATGATGTACTGTAGATATTCAGCGAGTTGCACAAGGAAAAAAAACCCCACTGAAACCAAACAATGGACCGTTCTGTTGTGTTTTTTTTCTGTTTTCACCATCCATTATCAAGGTCATATAGGCCTACTGTATTCCTCTTTACTTGCGCTGTTCACCCCTCAGTGTTTCATGTTGACCCTGATGTCAGTTTGTGTAGTCCTAATTATTAGCTGGCTCGGCATAAGACATTTCTGAGGTCAGTCGGGGTTCATGAGTGTAGGTGGTCCAGTATAACTTGTATCACCACAAAGGGTAGGGGGCTTTAGTTATTGCGGATGCATAAACGGCTATATATAAATGATATTCACTGGCATTACATGTTTCATTAGCAGCACCAAGACAATTGTTTCATTATGCCTCCGGTTATGCCTGCTTTCCACACAGCATCATTTACACCAAGTTAGCGACCACTGTACACTCACTACTTTGGGCGGACAGAAAATATTATCTACCCATCAATTTACTCCTGCCTTGAGGTGAAGAAAAGTCAGTTCCAAGTCAAGCTGGAGCACTTTAACAGTTCATTGGGCTCTAACTCGGATTTGCCAGTCAGAGGCCCTTTAAGATGTGGTTTCTTCATGGTTGGAAATGACACTGTACCTGAACTCTGCACTTGGCTATCTCACTTTTATCATCCCTGGTGGTCTGTCAGTTATGTCTCTTTGTAAACATAACGCAAATTACTTCATAGAACGCAGTCAAATGTACTGACATCTAAGTCAACTATCACTTTCACGCACAATATAACCGATTTGTCGATTTTGTTGCTTTTGTTCGCCTGTCCAGTGTCTTTGAATGCATCTTGTGAGGTCTGTGAAGTTGCCATGACACCACAGTTAAAAAGTCCTGAACACTGCTGACAGTATCAACACAAGCGCCATACGGGAAAAGCCAGAGAATCGTTCCACTTGGTTCAGTCTCTCTGCGTGCAATAAATTGCTTATATATAAATAAATAACTGAAAGTCTTGAAAGACATTGCTGTGTATGCAACTTCATATATTAGTATACGATATGGCTCCTCAGCATAAACAAACAAGTGATGCGCTTTCATTTTAGTACAGTGATTCAGGTTTCACAGAAGCATTCTAGCAAACCTTAAAGGTGATTTCTGATATTTTTCAAACCAGCATTTTACATTAATTAATTGTACTCACAAAAACACTTATAATGAGGCTAATGTGACAATCCATGATAATGCCCACAGAAAGTGTATTTGTCAACAATATGTTCATAATATTAGAAACACATGGCCCAGGTAAAAAAAAAAACATGAGGAATTTCCCTTTAATATCTTTTTTGTCATGATATCTACTCTTCTTCACAACTAATCACAAGAGGAGAGGGGAGGCAGGCAGGGGATAAGATGAACTGAGACGGTGAGAATGTGTCACCTCTCCAGTTTTTCACACGTTTCTGAAACAGGGTGACGAACAGACAAGTGCCATTTGTGAGCAGGCGGATTGTGACAGGATTTCTGTCAGTACTGGCAACTCTAATTAAGTGAGCAGTGAGCTGAGAGTGAACAGCACTTAAGCTGGAAGGGTCAACAGTTCAATGACACATTCACCAGCATACACACACACACAACACACACACACCCACACACACACCCATTGTCAAAGCTTACCTAACCTTAAGAGTTGACCCAAAATTCAAATTGGACAAATTAGACACACCCACATAGTACATAACATAAAGGTGAATGTCCATTCAATATGACAATAGCATTAGTATTAGTAATGCATTATATATGATTAAAAATAATCAGTATGATAGAATAATAATAATAATAATCATTGTTGCATTGTCTGACAAGTCTGTGGTTTCCCACTGTGATAAAACCGTGGTAAAAACCTGAATTCCAGGTCAAGAAAGGGGCAAAATGTAACATGCGACTACGACTATTGTTTAGTCCCACTGCACTGCTGTGTGTAATTACACTCATGCAGGGTCAGACTTTTCACCAGTCTCCTGCTAAAGTAGCACTTATTTACTAAAACTGAAGTTACTGCTTTGGTAATGTGCTCCCATACAGACGGACATCACCATCACATTGCCTTCTACGGGGGCATAGCAACTGGAAGAGGTCCACATGAGTCATCAGGGATGCACAGTGCTGGAGTCTGAACCACCTGAGGGACTGTGCTCAATTGAGGGGGGAGGGGGGGCTCACAGTCCCTCCTGCCCCTCACAACATTGCTCAGTCATCGGGGCCAACTCCCTCTTCCTGCCCTTATTCTCCAGCAAACTGATAGCCTTTAAAAGGCTGCGGGTCAACAGTTCAATGACACATTCACCAGCATATACACACACAACACACACACACACACACACACACACACACACACACACACACACACACACACACACACACACACACACACACACACACACCCATTGTCAAAGCTTACCTAACCTTAAGAGTTGACCCAAAATTCAAATTGGACAAATTAGACACACCCACATAGTACATAACATAAAGGTGAATGTCCATTCAATATGACAATAGCATTAGTATTAGTAATGCATTATATATGATTAAAAATAATCAGTATGATAGAATAATAATAATAATAATCATTGTTGCATTGTCTGACAAGTCTGTGGTTTCCCACTGTGATAAAAGCATGGTAAAAACCTGAATTCCAGGTCAAGAAAGGGGCAAAATGTAACATGCGACTACGACTATTGTTTAGTCCCACTGCACTGCCGTGTGTAATTACACTCATGCAGGGTCAGACTTTTCACCAGTCTCCTGCTAAAGTAGCACTGATTTACTAAAACTGAATTTTACTGCTTTGGTAATGTGCTCCCATACAGACGGACATCACCATCACATTGCCTTCTACAGGGGCATAGCAACTGGAAGAGGTCCACATGAGTCATCAGGGATGCACAGTGCTGGAGTCTGAACCACCTGAGGGACTGTGCTCAATTGAGGGGGGAGGGGGGGCTCACAGTCCCTCCTGCCCCTCACAACATTGCTCAGTCATCGGGGCCAACTCCCTCTTCCTGCCCTTATTCTCCAGCAAACTGATAGCCTTTAAAAGGCTGCTGCAGGCAAGGCCAGTTTACATATATCCAACTCGACAGGCGAGCCAGGAGGAAACAAGACCAATGACCCACATGGATCCATTCCCATGCAACGACTGGAGAGAATTAGACAGTATAAGTCTGTTCCTTCCTTTGTCACAATCGTTATCACAAAATTGTGCTTATGTTGAAGTTCTTGTTTTTCTTTTATATTTAGCATCAAATTATGTTTGTGCATCCACACTGTCTCCTCAAATCTATTACTGGCACTGGTGAAGGAAATATGAAAAATGTCTTTGACTGTGGATGTGGTATTCCATACTTGACAATTTAACTGTCTCTACATTGTTTTGCAACAACGTAACATTAATAAGTAAATAATATTAATTATAAAACATAAAATGTTTTCCCTCTTTTATTTTCTATTTGTTATTTTTTGAAAATACGATGGCAAATGATATTGCCTCAGTTGTCTCTGGCACTAAGGTGTAATAACAGAGAACGGGGGCGGGGGGGTCACTTATAATAGCTATATATATATTGATCACATGCCTTTCTTATTTCCTGTGGTGGAATTTATGGTTTGGATGCTCAGATACAGAGCAGATGTTAGTTCTGTGTGGTCTGCAGAAAACTGGCCTGCATACAAAGGGGTTACATCTGTCCCATAGTCTGTCCAGTGTGTGTTCTAAGCTGATTTCCATCATCAGTATTATCAGGCCGAATTGACAGAGAAAGCTGAAATCAAAATAGATGATTGCATTTTGAAGAAACCAAAATGTGTGTCCAGCATGTCAGTCACACCCACCAGATCTCAAGTAACATTCACACCATGTTTATTCTACACACAGTACACAACAAAGACATACCTATAACTCAGTTAGGGGAACTGTATCGGTATAAACTGAGGCATCTACCTGTTTGTATATGATAATCTAGTATTGTATTTTTTCATGATAATCACAGTCTTTTTGCTACCATCAGTTAGACATAGCTTCCTGAGCTTGATTGACTGAGGAGAGTTTATTTAGTTCTATCTGCAGACTATTTATTGTTTTCTTTAATTAGGGGTAGATGTGGAAAGAGACTCCACAGGTTAACGAGAGGCACATTCATTAAGATGCACAAATGTATTAGCATTCTTGTTCAGTGTTGTTGTCTGCAACAATAGAAGAATTCATTGGGTTTCACCTTTGGCTTTATGACCTGTCGACTGGAGTTTTTATTTGGGGTTGCAGCTCCAGACGCTGTTGTCTGGTTGCAGTCCATCTCCCATTAATGTTTGTGCTTTGTCAGTGCTTTAATTGGCAATAGCGCTAGCTTACAAATAACTATCTAATTAAGAGAGCTCCCCGCAGCTTGTAAAGACAGCCAAGAAAATCTAAAATGTGATTCTGTGCCCCTTTAAAGCACTTCCTATTCAAATCCTATTCATTTCACATAGAAAAACTAATTGCGCTAAAGTAACAAAACCCAACCACATTGTTACATTAATGTCTTTAACCTTCAACACATAGTAACGACATGTAATCACTTGCCCCTTATGCAAAGAACAGCAAATTAGGAGTCAGTTTTTAATTCTCTGCTTAAAAATTGAGATAAGGTCTAAAAGCTATTTTCTTAATTTTAGTACTTAATTTTACAGAAAAGTCTTAAATTGAGAATGGGCATTTTATTTCAAGATTTCTTATCAAGTCAAATTTACTCACTGCATTTGACTTGATAAGAAATCTTGAAATTAGATGATTTTTCCAGAAAATGAAGAGCAAAAATAAGTAAAGGCAAATTATCTATGAGGTCTAAATATAAGATTTTAGAATCTTAATCCATTTCAAATCTCTATTTGCAAGAGAGACAGAGAGCCTGTATCCTGTCTGATCAGGACCTGTCTGCAGCTGAGAGATGAAATGTCAGTAATGGCTTAGCTTCCTGCCCCTGAGTAGAGTGAGGTTGTTGTCAGATGTTATGAGAACAACGTGTGCTGACCACCACAGAAATGTGGTACTGCCTCCGCTAATATCTAAAAGCTTTTCCATTAAAAGCAAAACTTCAGAACTGACACAGTAGGAAGACATGAATGAGTTTACAAACTGTCATAAAGACACTGTCGTCTGAAAAATAAACTCAAAATGACCTATGTCTTTTCTTTATACAAGAAACCTTGCAGGCAGGACATGGACGCTGACGTTCGGAGGTACTGACAACTCTTTGGATTTGTTTTCTTTTAACCATAACTTTAACTCCAACAGGAAGTCCCGCTTGCTAAAACAGAATCATTCTGAAGGTGATTGTTGCAAACTGTTCAGACATGTGCATATATGTAATGCCAAAGAGTGGCCAGTCCTGCTGGCAGGACCCAAATGCAAACAAACAAGAAAAAAAAAAAATGCAAAAGGTAAATAAATAGAAAGGAATTCTTACCTGATCCAGATGGTGAACAAACGGCAAGGTGGAAAACATCCAGAGATCTGGATGTTTTGTCTCAAACCAAACCACACAGTCTGAACTAATAGATCAAACAAAGCAGACAAACGAAGAGCTAAAGGAAACAGAGGGTCCACATAACACAAAGTAGAACGAGACACAGGTGAAAGCAACCAGACTGATTAGGGGACAGGTGAAACGAATCAGAAAGGTGGTGGCCTTAACAAAGGCAGGAAGTAAATGACAGAAGACACAGAAGGGAACATATTTCCAAAATAAAACAGGAAGCAAACCAAGGGGATACACAGACCTAACAAGACACACGGGCAACAATGTGACAAGGCCAATGAAACAATCCGAAAACAACAAGAAACAGGAAAAAAATTCAATCCACTCCTGAAGTAATTTTGATATTTATTTGAAATTATTTAACTTTAACTTTGTATTCTGTAGCATTTATAAAAGAAAAAGAACATGAAAGAACAAATCAAAACAGAAACCCTGAAAGGCCAGACACATCTGTGCACCAGTTTGAAACACAGTGTGCTGCATTTCTGCAAGTCTCATGCAACGATCACCTTTTGTCAAGGGTAGGGAAAAATATGACCTTAAACAACTCTTGGGACAAGGATGATCGAGTGATTAAAGGTAGATTAATAACCACATCCGGACTCCTTAATCATGAATTCAGTGTCACTGTGATGTATGAGCTTTGTAATGAATTTGGGTAGGGTTGGCTCGCCATACTGAGCTGCTGTAAACTCACATTTCAAGCCATACTGTCATACAGAAAATGACCTGAGGAGGGCTATCAAGATCTCCTAAATCAAGGAAACTACAATTTAATCTTAAATCAAGTGGCCTTCCACATGGTCAGAAGGGGTGAATTTCGGAGAACGTTTCATTTTGATTTAAAGTTAAGGGGCTCTCATACAAGGATGCCAATCAACCCTTCAGATCAAAGACCAGGTCCGGATCTGCCTGAGGGGAATTAATTTTATCTGACTTCGCCAACGAGATGCTACATTATATTCTACACAGAACAGACAAAATGATCGACATGGTGCACGCCACGGAAACCAACGAGACGTCACACTTCATTGTTTTTCACTGTCGATCGCTTGTAATTGGGTCAGAAGTAAATTTGTGTGGCCACTAGTGGGGGATTAAATAATTGCATATGTCAGAATCAATGTTTGCTGCATACATTTATTTTTATATGTTTAATTTACACCTATCAGCAAACACAAAGTCACTCATCATTGATGTTGTCAATCATTCATTTAATTTTTTTCCCCATTACATACTGGGGAAAATAATCTAACCCTAGTTATTAATCCTCTATCAACAGTATCAGCATAACTGCATTGTGTATATGCAGTGTATAGACCAGATAAATCGGCTATATGATGATGCATTTAAATGGACATGCAATAATCTGTGTTTGTGACGAACATCATGATTCAACAGTGTATGAGTCGATTTTTGTTCGACCTTTTCTTCATTTCCTCTTCATTTTTTTTTCCTTTTCCTCAAACAATGCACATTTTCATAGAAATTCTGATGATGACAACCAATTTTTCAACCCACGTAGCCTATAATTTGCAGTTTCTAGTCATTTGAAGCTGTTCTTCATGTCTGGCAAGATAAAAGAAGAAAAAGTTGTCAAAGTTATTCTGACCAGAAAAAAATTATAGATTTTTTTCCATAAATATCATTCTAATGCAGACATTGTGAGATGCAGTCGTTGGCGCACAGAATATTTTACAAAACAACTACACAAACAAGCACAGTGGTAAATCAGACGACGTTTCAAGTACTGTTTTTCTTCGGCTTTTCAGGTTTCTTCCTTTCCGAGTATTGCACGAGTCCCGATCAAAAATAACGACCGCACACAGACTCAGTTAAGCCTATTTATTGCTGACAATTTGCAGCTTCCTTCTCGTCAACTGGACTTGAGTTTCTTCAAGATGTTTCACTCCTCGTCCGAGAAACCTCTTCAGGTCTAGCTAACTGGTGGGAAGCTTCACGTATAAATCGTCTGAGAGCTTATTATCTGCCTCGGAAGTTGTTATGTACAACATGCACGTTGTTAACCATCTGACCTACTTTTGTTTTGTTGGTTTCATTTGATTCAAGATGCGAATGACTTTGGGGTCACATGTTGCGTCTCAAGTTGTGCAGTGTGGATAGAAGCCCACCTCCTCTAATGAGTATGCCATTAACTGCCACTGTACAGCGGTTTAACGTCCCAAACAGTAGCTGTATGAAACTGAAGGGTTATTTAAGTTTTGCTGAATTTTAAATAACCCATATTTGACATCTTTAGTCTATGCACGCCTCTGAATCCTGATCAGAGGATATTGGATTTATAAATCTGTTCAGCACATCCGTCTGTCCTCAGGTCACCATAAAAATATTGTTCTAATTCACTGCAACGGTCTCACTTAGAAATAATATGTCACACAAAAAACATACTGATCTGACTACTTTTTTATTGGCTTGATTGACAACAATTAACCAACAGATTTACACATTTCATTTTCTGACTTCTCGAGGATCTCAGAAAATGAAACAATGATTGATTGATTGATTGATTGATTGATTGATTGATTGATTGATTGATTGATTGATTGATTGAAGAAGTAATTTGTTTTCTCATATGCTTTTTAAAATAAAACCTGTATAACACATCCGATTGAATAAGGAACCAGGCCTTTTTTGACGTTGGCCTTTAGCTAGAAACAGAGGATTAGCATTTTCAGCAGTAACTGCATCTGGACCCCGCAACATGTAAATGAGACAGTTACCAGGTGAGTGTGAAAGTGAAAAGGGCGATGAAATCTCAGCACTGAAGGACAAATCTCATCTTCATTGAGTTGATAACCTCTGCTTTAATGATCCTATCGGGGGTCATTCAAATTAGAGACTGCGGGAAGGTAAATTAGAATAAATTGAGATATAATCCCAAAACACTGCAGACTTCACCAACTAGAAGCGAGTGATATATCTCTCTTAAAGCTTCTTTATGTGGGAATGAGGGAGCTTTTCAATGACAAAGCTATTATCTGTCACCGTTCAAGGTTAACGTCAGAGGATCCATAGAAATCAGAATTGGAAAAGAGGGCATTTCTACTCGAGCTTGGGTTTTTATCATATCTGACCGGTTATAGATGATCAGTGTCATTATGAATGATGACGCTCCATTTTACTTATTCTAAATGCCGCCAAGAGGTGAGAATGACTTTCATTTCCTCTCCTGATAGCATCTTCCCTGTAGCCTGCACATGTAGATGAGGTGGACGGAGACTCTTTGGTAATAGGTGACCTACAGGAAAGTTCGGCATAGTCTGCTTCACTGTTGGAAATAAGGCCTAAAACAACTCGGACAAATTTTTCATGAGTGTAGTTTTTGATGATTTTTTTTCCATAGTCCCTGATTTTATTAAGCAATGGCATGGTACTGTCTTTGTTAGTCCATTATTCCAGTCTCCACAAGTAAAATGCCACAATAAACAAAAAAAGAACAACATAAGAAAGGCATGTTATGTCATATAAACCCATAAATGAAGCAAACACAGCTTAGACCATATCAACCTTTCGACACAGTGAAAGATTACAGCACATCCTCACTGAATCTCTCATGACTAATTGCCAGCTTTCTAATGACACTCCCTATCAATTAGCATGTGTTTACGACTCTACCTGCTCTCTGAGTCTACCTCAGCTCCTAGAGCTGGAAGCAACAGGGACAATGGCTGACACCTAATTGGATGCCTTTTGCAACTCGGCACACGGAACGAAGAATTAAATCAAGACTAATGAGCATGAACAACGGAAATAGAAGAGCGTTTGTTTGATGGCGACACGTCAAGTAAGGCTGAGAAACTTAAACTTTCTGCCTCTCCTTTCGTTTTCCTCTTCAACAAACGCTTGCACTCAGTATGCAGAGCAAACTCTAGTGTCTTCTCCGTCTTTCCCTACGCTACTATGGAAATATAATGGTTCTTACATTAAGAGGAAGTAAGGGAAAGCAACAATACGAGGTTTGACTAGTAGTTAACAAAACAAATGTATATACTTATGCATTATACCTTTTTGGATCCTGTACTGCATAATACAGAAAAATCTCACTTGACTGCAACTTAAAGCGTAAGTATGTAAATTTGAATAAATATTATAGTCAAATTAATAAGCAATAAATTGCACTATAGGTGACGAGTAGCTTAGGACGCTCATGATAACAGTGTCTTCAATGAACTGCAGAGTCTGTTTGCTAACTTTATCATTTTATTTTACATTGCTTCTATTACTATCACTCGCTGATATTACCACTTGCCTCCAGTACTGACTGCCGTTAGCCAAAAGTCATCTAATCACTAATTTGTGCTTGTGTGAAGTCGTCCTATTTGCCTATTGAAGTGATTACTCTGAAAAGCAGTAATAGCAGTTTAGACTCCAGACCCAAACTTCATATGTTATTATAAATGATTATAAATGCGTTAGTGAAAACATACCATGTGCACTAAATAAAAATAAATGCAATTAGTGCGATCAGTGTTAACAGGGTATGTCATTGTGTTTTCTCCCATTGGTAACAGTTCATTCATTAGAGTCTGGTGTACAAAGAAAATAAGGATGTATAAACAAACAGAATGTGCACATATTAGAAAAGACTGGCTGTTGTGCGCGTTGCCTTTAATCAAGTTGACAAAACCATATTTGAAAAGCAGCCTTTGTATGGTTAAGTAGGAGGCTCTTCATCTGGCCCCATAACGTCTCCTTCTGTGCCATCGTGAGCAGGTTGAATGTGGGTAGCGTGGACGTCTTCACTTTTCCTCATGCTGGTATCCATCATGGGTGGTAGTTTGGCTAACGTAAGCTGCAGTCTGTTCCTGTTAGCTGGCCTTTTTTGTTTTATGAAGAAAGCAGGGATCAGTTCCCATCCATCCATCTTGCCACTTCCGCTCAGGCAATAGTTTGCTTCATCTTAGTCTGTCCTTTAGCTTGGCTAAGACAGTCATCCATATTTTTTTTTGGTTGGATGCTGTAATAACCGTGGATTATTATGACAGAAAGTTTGGCCACGGATGAAGATGAACAAGTTCTCTCATGTGACGCAGAGGTGTACTGCAAATATCTTTAATTAAAGATTGGAGTATTGCAAACCCCCTCCAAAATAAATCTCTGACCCATTAGCGGGTCTCAACCAAGACTCTGGGAATGACTGCTCTCAATACTGCTGTTGGCAAGCTGTCGGACCCTTAATCATAAATGGCATGATTTTTCATGCGTTCACCAACTCCATTACCAACTCGGCGCAAGTGCATTTGTCCATGATGCATGCAGTTTGTCATTGCTCTGTTTTACAGTGTCGTGTTTGTTCTGGTAACAAATGAATCACATGCACTAAACAATGGGCCGTGTTACATGCTGGTGAATGGTAATTGTCAATTATGCCAATCAAAATCCAATTGTCCGAGCGCAAATCTGCCATTATTGAATCCATATCTAATGTTCTCCCACTCAGATCTATTATCCGATTACACGATCGTCTAACGCCACGCTTCCTATCCCCCGTGCGGAAGGCAGAAAATAACAATTACATAATTAAGACAGTTCCATTAATTAGATCAAAGGAAAGAGCTTATCTGGAATTAATGGTTTTAGTTATGATAACGGATCCTGTCCAATCAGAGCACGTTCCAAAGGTCGGCTCAAGCTGTTTTCTAAACAGTGTACAGCGATGCATGGCCACGCTTGTGCACATTCTGTCCCTGGGAAAACACTTTTTTCCAGTAGGAACAGACTTGCCAAAAGCAATGACTTTGATGTCAGTGGCAATGTCATAAGCTTAAATTAAATGATACCCACAAACATCTTTATTTATATACAAGATAGTTCACATTCAGATGCTGACAAGACACTGGGGCCAGAAGGCTGTGGGCTAATCAGCCAAGCAGAAAAGTCATTTTCTCCACTGCCTGCGGATTGCGTGTCCGCCCAGGAGTAATGTCGAAAGATTTATCCAACTGCATTTAGAGTGCAGCCAGAGTTATACCTACATCTATGCTTATCATAATCTTAGCTCTGTGATCATAGTTCAGGGACGGGGAACATTTTTCTTGTCTATTGCCATTTAAATTTTTGCGACATCCTTCTCCGGCCGTACTACATTATTGGAATATAATATATTATGCACGTTGTGTCTCTGTTCTTACTTGTTTGTTTTTAGGGATTAATCATACCCTGTGAACTTAGACTGTGCAATTAGGTGAAACTGGCGTGCTGACATTTTTATATAAAGCATTGTTTCCACGAATTAAACCAATCTGTATCTACTTAGTTGGCCTAGTACAGTGGCTCTAACTGCTTCTCTCTGATGTCGGGTTATGATGATGCCAGTTTTAACTAAAGATATGCTGAAACAAATTCTCACTGTTGATATCAATACGTGGCATGTAAAGACATTAATTCCACCACCATGCTCCAACATCCACAATTAAAACCCCTAATGAAGAGATTAAACCTGTCGCATGGTGACAAAGATGCAGCAAATTCAATGTTTCCCACTGTGCAGAACATTTCAAATAGCGTACTATTCTGGGTGTCCTCAGCCAACGGGGCCTTGCACTGACAGGGCTCCATGCAGACACTGGCACGTCATCGTTGTTGCTTCACAAACTCTAAATGACTGCCTCTCCAATCCGTTAAGTGCATTTTGTTCCATAGAAACATATGTGAAGAACTGCCACAGTCATAGGTGATGCACTGTTGGTTCAGTGTTGATGGGTTTGCAGCTGTTCAAGTTCGAGCAATAACAAATCTACACTTTACAAAATTCCCCAAACACATTAGCGTCCCCAAATATCTGCCACTGCAGGCCTGTGTGGCACATATGTCACTGACTACTGTTTAATAGGGACAAACCAGGAGGCTACATGCACATTTCAGTGCATTGCTTCAAAGATCAAGTGGGTCTGTTGAAGGGCCAATAAACAAACATACTGTATAAAAGCCTCTCTCTCCGTAGCCGTGAACCCACTCAGTTCCACACAGCGAAGTCCATCTGTGACTGCTTCACCTGCGTCTGCCGCTCGTTCCACTTGGCGTGTCAATATGAGGTAATTAGATAAAGTGGACTCAGATGAATGCACTTCAACTCAACAATCTGCAATCATGGTGTGTAACCTATAATGTGACAGAACAGGGGACAGTATGAGACAGCGTCCAATCGTGTCTTTCACATAATGTTTGACTAGTTACTGTGACACAGCTATTGTTCATTGACTGCTTACTGATATTGATCATTTTGAAAACTTCCAGCTCTTTTCTTTTTGCTTCGGCTTTGGTCACGCAGTGCCACAACCAGCTGGCAAATGCATTGGTTCTGCAACTGTGTGCATTTTCATTTTCTCATTTTTTTTTTATCTTTGAGGTAAACAAAACATTTTGCATTTTCAACATGAACAAGACAGGATTTCACGAATACAGTATGTATGATGTAAATCTACCAAACCAAACTAGAAATACGGACGATCCACCTGCAAAGTATGCAGCTATACAATGTTGCATGCTCTGGTACGTTACCTTGTCCCGAATTAATGAGCCATGGTCTTTTTCTACTCTTTGAACATCCCTACGCCAACATCCAGCTGCAGCCACTGCATCTGCCACAGCTGGAGAGGAGGAGTACATTATAATTTGCCATTTAAATACAGTGGGGAGAAGTAGGAAGTCCTAATTGCTTTGTGAGATTACACCTCTGAAGCAAACCAGAAGAAGATAGATCGCTGGGCTGATAGGGACCAAAGGTGTAATGACAGGTGCTGTTGACTGAGCCGGGCAAGTCCTCCATCGCATTCACATTATCAGCCCATCAAGATAGGAAAGCAATTTCCCAGGCTTTCATTTCATAAGCTATGCATATCAATGTTCCATTAATCAAATGATAAAGTTCCCAAAATCCTTCCCTGAAACGCATCCTTCTCCTGCCCTTTCAGATAGTGTATACTATCGGGATGATCTAAAGGAACTCACCTCTACTGGCCCAAACTGATGATTCACATGCGACATCATTTACCTGACTTGATACAGCCAAATGGAGAAGTGTTTCATTTTTTCTTCCCTAAAAGGAGTGATTTTAATTATAACAAATACACAAAGGAATAAGAAAAATAATTTCTGACTTCGAGTGTGATCCGATCTGCACATGCTTATGTACGGAATTGTCGGAAAAGGGACACATTGATTATTTGGCAATTCTCAGTTGACTGTGAAGGATCAATTACTTTGGCGTGAACAGTGAAAAAGCCCAAAATGAAGACTGACAGATTATAAAACCTGCGAATTATGAAAAATCGGCAGGTTTTTTTTTTCTCTCCCTCTTCACAGCCTGTAAAAAACGGTTAAGGGAGGGTGAAAGTGCTTCAGTCGAAAGAAAAAGATGGAACGGTGTCCTTCATCTATTTCACGGCTGGATAGTATGACAGGTAACTAGTGAATGGTATGATTGATTGCCACTTCGTTATACAAAGCAATTAAGCAGCAGCCGAGTCGAGCTGTGGCTGTGCAGCGCAGAATGGTTTAAATAACAGCAACCACTGGAAAGACTCTGAACAAGTACTAATTAAAATAAATGGATGATAGAATGTGTCTGAAACATTTTGGCTTCTATGATAGATATATTTAACTGCATAAAAAGTATGCATACAGTATTTATGTGTATTCATTTCATTTATCTACATTACCTTCCGAAAAACAAGGATCTGTATTATTATGATTATTATCATTTTTTATTAAGACCTTTGTAGTTTTCTATTTTCAGTGGAATATAAAAGGCTGAAGTGAAGCCAGATAATTGGCTCAGGGCACAAAGAGGTGGACAAAAGAATCAAGAGGGGACTAGTCTGTCTCTGATGTGCACAAACACACATATTTGCCGTCCCGCTCAACAATAACATTAACATCACACGCAGTTGCCATTCTGTTTCATCAGGACAAAATTAACATGAAGAGAAAAGCTGGATTTGCACGCGACCATTAGATCCGGTTCAGACCCGACCTTCACATCTGTCCTGAGACAGTGTGTGAAGTTTGTCAGTTCACAGCTGGCATAAAAGTGCATCATGAACGTGTCTCCCGTGACCTCTGTGACCACGCTTTATGCAAATACACACACTCGTTATTTCTGTGTGCAAAGGCCAAAATATGCTTTGCAGGTCAGAGAATCAGCGAGGCCTCGTCAGGGAATCGATAGCGTGGCTCTCTTTCCATCAGCCTTGTCAAAGAACTGTTTTGCCTGGTAGAAACTGATTTGGCTTACTTTTTTTTTTGTTTTGTTTTGTCTGTTCATCCTTGTCTAATTAAATCATACAAATCCTGGTGAACAGAGACATACTGTGGGAAAAAAAAAACACAACTTGGGGTCAAGTTTTTTTTTTCTTTTAATCAGCAACTTTCAATACAGTTGAAACTCACCTCATAATTACCACAGCTGATTTAAGGTGGCATACAGGTAATATCATCTAATTATGGGCTGATGGGCTTGTTTTTAATACGACAGCCTCAGAAGAGATCGCGAAGAAAGTGTCGGAAAAACACAAACATGTCTTACAAACAGACACGGATTCTCAAATCTTGCTCTACACCGAAACAACTGCTACGTAACTATATCCGTCATAGCAACTGTGAATAACCAATGTCTATTTGAACGTGAGGTCTTTATCTCAGGGTGAGAGAGAGAGCACCAACGCGTGGAACTAGAACCCAACACGAGACAGATCTTGCTTGAAGATGCTGATTTGGGTTTACCTTTTGGGCTGCACACAACCAGAAGTGCTAAAAGAAGCTGGAGTATTAATTGATGTAGAAACAGCATAACGGAGGGAGTATAATGAGTCGAATTCCGAGGCGAGCGCTACTTCATTAAACAGATGGGTTCGGGTTCGGGTGTCTGCAGAGACTGCTACTAGAAGGCTACACGGGGAGATAAAATGACAAACTACAAGAGGTTCGTAATGAGATAATGAGATCTGATTTCGATAAGGATGAGAATTTATCTTCTCCAATTGATGCAACACTCCATATTAGTATAATGGAGGATAAGAGTGTATCTACATATCTACATTTCATGCTGGTGAGAGATACGAAACCGAGATCATCTCTGATGATTGTGTACCTGCTCTTAGAGCATCGGCATACTTCTTCGTCTTTCTCATGTCCATTTGTCCTCTTACCATCGTACCATTTCTTACAATGTAATATCAGTAAGGCAGGAAATGTGCAGTATTTATACGTAGAATTGGTCTTTTACATAGACTTTTTTGAAGTTGCGGGAGGGCAGAGAATACAGGCGGAGCAAAGTCTCAAACCTTCCAGAAGCACAAGGGGATTATGAAGCTTGTCTGAAATGAAAATCGCCTCCCGACTTCCTCATTTTACATCTTCAGGGGTAAAATTGGCCAAATTTCCAGCACAGCTGCGCCGGTTTAATGAACAGCATGAACCACAGAGTAGATGAAATGCAAATCCAAAATCACGAACCTCAACCAAGTGTTAAAACAGTTTATTGTAAGTAAAAACTAGGCAAACTAGTATTTATTTATATATAGACATTTTCCTATAGACACAGTCATCATTTAAATGTCTCTACTTTGCAACCTTTGAGAAAATATGTTTTTACAAGTTTCTTTCCCGATGAGAGTTGAAATTACAAGTTGATATTTTATTTTCTAATTAAACTAAACTACGGTCAATGAAAACATCACCTTTTTACGTTTGTTGATATATTTGGATTATTTTTAGCTAAATATGTGAATCATCAGTCCATGCGCTACAGGATTGCGATGGCATAAAGCTGATTAATGCAATGTACCAGGAAAGTGCAGGAAAGAGCAGGGAGCATAGTGCTGGAACACAGCAGCTGATAATGGCAGAGAATGTAAAAGTGCTGTGCTCTTTGGGCCATGGGACTCGCCCACTTCAAATCAGAGAGCGGTGGTGAAGTGCGGCTTTCAGTGTCACTGCAGGGGCAAACAACGGCGCAATCATTTTAGACACTGATATTAAGGGAAAGTGTTTCTCGGGAATGACAAATGAAAACTCTTATTCTATTGTAGCAATTCATGCTGGTCAAATATGAATGCATCTGCTCCTAAATGCGCAGAATAAAAAAAAAAATCAAAACAAAAAAAGGAATCCAGTGGTGCGCTTTTCAACAGACCACTCTGCTCCCCCCAAATAAGAGTCAGAGGAAAATTGCTTGGAGAAATTCATCTCAAATCCAAACCTCATTAAAAACATCCACTGATGGATTTGCAGGCCCATGTGAGAGGGTACAGATGTCATGCAGAGGCTCGTATGAAAAGGGAGGCTTTTAAGGGAAGCTGACATGGTAACCTTCCACAGCTCGCCACCCACAGCCTGAAGCCTTAAGCCAGTGATTCAGACTTCACTGTTTCATCAGTCATCATGTCCAAAAGCGCCATGGTGAGGGGGCCCACACTGTCACAGGAAATAATGTGCGGAAGTGGGTGAGGCCAGGAATACCACTGTGCCCTGAATGCATTTTTCCCTTTTCTTTTTTTGATAAGACAAGAAAAACAAACCAAAAAAAAAAAATGCACGAACACATGGGCATCCCTAGGAACAGTTTATAATAAGAGGAAGAAAAAACATGCATAACCCAGGGTCAGAGACAGAAGACGGAGGTTTGTCCTCAAAGTCATTAATTGTCCGTGTGGACGTCTGCCGCCTCAAACGCGCACCCCCCACTTCCCTCCCCATTCGTCCCTCCTGCTCTCCATCCCTCCTTCTCTGAAAACACTTAGCCAAAGGTTTAGCTGGAATCCAAAACTATTACTGCAGCGCCGCCTTAGAGAGTAAGCAGACTAAATAGAAGTGACAATGCCGTCTCAGGGGAAGGTTGACAACAGAGGACAAAGAGAGTTAGGGAGACAGGGAGAGCAACGGGAGGAGTGTGTGTGTGTGGGGGGGGGGGGGGGGGGGTGTGGTGGTAGGGGGCGACAGCGAGAAAGCAGATGGAAAATAGCAAAAGGAAGAGGGGATTAAAGCAACACGAGAGAGAGGATTGTAGAAGAAGCGTATGGATGCTAGTTGGGGGGTGGGGGGTGGGGGGGGGGCTCCATCGAACAGATGAGACAAATGTTACACAGGATGCTCAATTACATTTCTGCCCTGTGGTCATACATGATATTTATTATACTTAAAACCCATTCCCTGACATTGTTCCAAGCCAATATTTCTCATACGCAATACGTACTACTGAGTTTAACGTCACATGGTGGTGGGTCGAACCAGCAAGCCCCCCCCACCCCCCAAAATGAAACAACACCAACAACAGAAATGACATTGTCTTTGCCATCGACAAATAACACATCTGTGGTAGGGCCAGTTAAGTTTGGGGGCTGATATACGTCACACACCCGCTGGTCATAAACAGATTGCTACATTTTTAACAGTTGTGCTTATCCAACCACAAGCAGCATTAATGCCACTGCAGTGACTGCTGCATATTACTGGTATTTACACCGGCAAAATATCTCCCA